>CAJQZN010042331.1:0-59892 GCA_907164685.1 Colias eurytheme | reverse complement strand
TTCATTTGACCCATATTTTTGTCCTATGCGGGCTTGTAGTCTAATACTAAAAGGTAGTAACTATTAGGTATTCTGTGTTAAAAGCATTAAAAAAATTCAGCCTGCCATTCTGTTTATACCGTTGAATATTAAGAAAGGCTGAACTGTTTTTAAATTATAGTTTCAAGGAACTAAGGTAACTAAGGAAACTATGGCAGTCAAACAACGACACACTTTTCATCATACATAAACATAATTTTAACTTATTATGTATAAAACAAAAATAAATACTGACGTAATTGTTTACAACGCATGCAACTATAGACTGGGGTAGAAGCCTTTGAAAATAATGAAAAGACAAAAAAAATCGCAGTCGGATGAAACCCATTAGAAAAGGAGGGGAATATGATAAAAATGTAAGGAAAAATAAATTACGGTCAATCCGAGTTCGGGAAGCGGGAGGGGGGAGCTTTTAAGAGAAAAAAATGTTTTCTCTCGATTTCCGACAAAACTACAAGTCCTATAGAAAAAAGTTCAATGGCAAAGTTGTAGGTAATTAAAAGTTCTACAACTTTTGTATTCACAATTTTTTCACATAACCTAAAAATTTAGGTGAAAAATTCAAAAAACCAAGTTTTTGGTCTTTTATTTCTATCTACTTCAAAATTTATTTTTTTTCTACGAAATTTGGTGGAAACTTACTTTATTATGTCCCAAATACACTGTAATTTATTTGATTGAAAATATTTATTTTTTCGCCTTATTTTGAATTAATACCAAAAAAACAACCTAATTTTCAACCGAAAAGTCACCCGTCAAAATATCAGCTTTTTTCAAAGACTTGGGGTGCCTTTTATTCATTGAAATCTCTACTTTCATATGGTGTAAAAAAAATAAACACCACCATAGTAAATGTTCTCAGGAAATGCATACAAACAGTCTGAAAATTAGCTTTTACTAAATCAGGCACACTTCTTACATACATATTATGTTTATCCATTTTTTTCAACAAATAGAACACTGTTATAATGTGGGACTGCCTACAATCGTTTTAATAAGCTATACTTTTAACGCTCGTTTACTCGCTAATTATAATCATGCTGTGATTATGGTTCCAAATCCAAACTACTAACTACCAGTCTTTTACAAAAGTCCCCTAAAATCTTCTATTTCACCAGCACTTGACCCCTGACACTAGCATCAATGTCAGTGTGTCACCAGGGGGCCGTTTACGACACTCATTTACATTATACAGAACATATACAAAGCTACAGTTACCCACTATATCGTGAATGAGAACACGGCTAACTCATTATGCAAACAGACAGATTTCGGTGACAATTTTGTTGTGTGTATCTTTCTTTTTGAGCGAGTTATTTTATCTACGGATGATCATTTTAAAACGTCCATGATCCAAGTCACATTGTAGGACCAGGTCACTCAATTTACAAATCGGTCAATATTTTTAATTTTTATTTATTCATTTTTAACTTCCACGAGGTTTGTGACACTTGTAAAGTAAAATTCATGGTTAAAGCCACTGTAACAGAAGAAATTAGACTGCCTCTCAATTTGAAGGCATATAAATTTAATAAGAAACTTGCATTTCATACAGGAAATAGCCGTCTAAACACGAAATAAGCTTGACCTTCCCTTATTGGACATTTTATTGATTCATCTGCATTATTGCACATTGATGTAATTTTAATGCAGAAATAGACACTCAGGAAAATAATTTTACGGTTTGTGTACATAATGAAGTAATGTAAATCGTGTTCAAAATCAAATCACAGACTTATTACAGTGCAGTATATAGCCAGAGATGACCATGTATTAAAATGTTAAATAACAATGTTACAAGAGGGAAAGACAGTACTCTTTTGTGTTTTTTATTATCTCTAAAAATGAATATACATAAAATTCTTATGTAGCGAAATATTATACCACCGGTTGTGAACAAATACAATAAAAACATCAACGAACAAACTGAAATAAAAACCATTCACCCATTCGTATCACAATTAGGGCAGACGGACTAATCTTCCCCATTAATTATATTAATGACGATATTTTTAAAGCCGATCAAAGAACTAAACGAAAATCTCTTTTGAATTATTTACTAAATACAAATACGAGAATATAATATCATCTTTTTTCTACCTAACTCAAATTTCTCATAGGACCTACTTACTTATAAGTTTTTAGAACAAATATTCACATAAAATCGATAATGTCATGTTAAAAAAACTTTTTCGCAATTCCCACACAAAATATCATAATTACGGTTATTCGGCTAAACTTTTACTGATTATTTTCTTATTTATTGGACACATGTGAAAGGTTAAGTCAATATCATTTTCTATTTTAAATAAAAACCATGCTAATAGATTGCTAAATCGATTATATTTATGAGCGCAAAAACTTGTGTCGACAACGTTTAGATAGTAATAGGTAATTTACGAAACTTTTATGTATTTGTTTCTTTCAAATTAGAATATTATAAATGTTTCATATTGTAGTAACTGTGTCATTTAACAAAGCTATATCCAAGATTTTCAAGGCAAGGAAAGCATTTACATAAATACTTAAATATATGAAATTCAAATCTAATGTAAGTAATGCATATATTTTCAACAATTTTTTACAGACAAACGTTTTTACAGACGAAAATAAAATTCGACATACAAAGGAAAATTAAACTATAAAATAAACTAAAAACTGGGCCCCGCGGTTTTACCCGCATTGCTCCGTATTGCTTATACCCTTCCTCGATAAATGGGCTATCTAAGACCTAAATAATTTTCCAAATCGGACCAGTAGTCCCCGAGATTAGCGCGTTCAAACAAACAAACTCTTCAGCTCTATAATATTAAGATTAGATAGTAAAAACACGAACACCTACAAATTAAATATTAATACACAATACACAAACTGCATGCCTACTATTTACTATTCACTATTATTACAACAAGCCAAGGCAAATACAAATTCAAATCACACATCGGCCACCTAATGATAGCATAATAAGTTACAATTATGGCTAATTACATTCATAAAACATCCCATGTGAATTATTATAGAACACCCGTATATAGCCACTATTAAAAATTACGTGATCGCTGCTGCCTATACGAATATGTAGTTTAATGTCATACATTTTTAACGATTACGTCTTAAAAGTTGTTACTGACTAACATACCAAAGTTAGTAATTGCAGGTTCGGTTTAAAACTAGCAATATACCTACCATTTGAAGACATTTTTACGCAATAACAAAGTTTCAAACACAATAATAGTTCGTATATAAATAACTTGAGATGACATAAAAAATGTGTTAATAGTTAATACGTGATCGATGCAAAGGGAACTTTTCCAAATGCTATTGTTAAAACCTGGATGTAAAAGTAATATCTGCATCACCTTTAGATACCACCCAGAAACAATATTTTAATTTCTAATTTAAGAAAAATCTTTGAAATATTCTTACTACATTATATTCTAAGCCAATGCATGCATTACCGTCCATACAATGTACACATAGAACAATAACTATCAAGCCCAGATCAATCACCGACAGTCAGACATTCCATTGTACCAAATTGGATCGCGACCTTGTGATTGTATTCTAATTCACGAAACATTCACATTGTCAACGTACCTTCACCTATACCCTACAACTATTATATCTAATGCTGTATTATCTATAATACCTAAGGCGACTGACTGACATAATGATCTATCAAACGCACAGCCCAAACCAAAGAACGGATCGGGCTGAATTTTGGCATGAAGGTAGATGTTAGGACGTAGGCACCCGTTAAGAAAGGATTTTGTTCAATTCTACGCCGAAGGAGATAAAATAAAAAAACTATACCTTATTTTTATATTAGGAATACTTGTTTAGGCGAGTGAAGCCGTGGGCAAAAGCTAGTGTAGCATAAGCTTTGCAGCGTGTCACATACGAGCAAAATTTCAATTATTTTTATAGCTCATGTTTTAACCTATTTTACCTTGTGCAAAGTGTCATCCAAATCTGCCCAGTCGTCTACGTGTAAGAGTAAGAAACATTCATACATCCTCACAAACTTTCGCATTTATAATATTAGTAGGATAGGATATCTATTATCCCGTCGTATAAATTATAATGCCGCGTATGCAATTATGCACTCTTTAGATGTAAGATATCGCCATTGGTTAATTGAGATCTCTGATCTGCAATAATATGTTTGTACACGAAGATCGATGGTCCGCTGTATTGCTGGATTATTTTAAATAGGATTTCAAAAGAAAGTGTAATCTATTCTTCCCTTCCAGGTAGAAATTGTGGACGAATATAATCTGCAAATCGCAAAAATGGGCCTAACGTCTTTGATATTATTGTAATAATAATATTTAAACAGCAATCTATAGTTTACCATCTGCGGAATATCGTCAAAGATTTCAACAATTCAAATGTTTTTTGTCCCTTTTTAAATCAACCACTTAACAAATTCCGTTTTTACGCTTTATGTATCCTTGAAAAGCAAACTGAAAAAATCATTAAAATAATAATATGAATAATCGAGCAAACAACAGTAATAAAACATACCTATATCATATCAAATAAACAATTAATAAACAACGCAATTAATTCAGTCGTTAAACCGTACATATAACATAAACATAACCGAAAAGGCATTGACAATGACGTTGAGTAATTAAAATCAAACGTTAACCAACATAATGTATAGAACTATTCGATTGGTCATGAGTTGTGACGTCACAAGGGTATCCCAAGGACAATGCTTACAAATTACAAGGCAGATGTTTGTGACCACAAAGTTTTGGCAGCGAAGGTCGGTATTGTAATCCATTCTGCAGCTGCCAGCAGCCATGTGGAACAAGTATCTAATTATTTTAGAGGCTTTGTGAATAATAAATAAATCTACAGCTGACAACCTTTGGTACCTTATTTTTGTATTCGTGCACACAGCTAAATGTTTTTTACACATAACTGTTAAATTAACCTCTAAGCAGTTGCATGTACATCCATGATGGTTATTTTTTGCATTATCATAGATATTCATAGTTTATATACGACTACAGACTTAATATCATTGGCTCATCAATAGAACATTCAACTGACAAAAATTCCAAAAAAACTTGGCCTTCCATCGCTACTCGTGTCACACAATTCAATTAAAAACGTTTAGCGTAATTACATTTCCTAGCGTTTATCCGCTCGGCAAGTATCTATGCGCCGGCGCCGACCGGCTGAAGGGAAGCGGCTCATTAAGACAATTAGGCGCTGATCTATTGCTGACGCTGTTTCTTTGCTAGATACACTAAATTGTTAACTTAATTGCACTCTAATTAAACAGATATGGACCGTTAGCGTGAAAACAAGGTTGCCAAGGACCATCAATCACTTACGCTAACAGGTTATTTTGTTTAACTGGAGAAATCAACAAGGAAGTCGTATATTAAGACGATTAAAATAACATCACTAAAGTGGTGAAATTAAAAAAAGCGATAGACCATGCCGACTTGCGTAAATTCAAATGCAAGGAAGTGTTAATACAAGTTTTTTAGAAGTTATAATTGTAATTAATACTTATAATAACTGAAATTCCGATCAATCAATATTACGAACTTCAAGTTACATTCCAATTTAAATGCGTAAGTATTTAAGAATTTCATACTCATCTCGTTGCTAACAAAAATAACTCAATCGTCGATTATATTTGGAATCAATATTTACAGCCAACTTGGTAACTCTTTTAATTGTTACCTAGAGTATTGACTCAAGGTATCGATCGGCTTTATGGAATTTCTATTACATTCTAGAGAGCAACAGCCCTTCTAAACCTTTAGTCAATTTTATTTCCACAACTGTGACGAGTATGTGTGTCGTCTTGAAAAACAATAACGTCATTAAATTACGGTTGCTTTTTGTGGCCTTAAAAGACCAAAACAGCGAAATGATGTGTAAACATAGTGATCGAATCATCATTTAATTTATTCATAAAGCTATGAAATAATAGCCAGAATAAATTTCGTATTAACAGTATATTACTACCTACAAAATAGCATACCATTTTATAAGATGATCGTTCGTATTATACTAGAAGACGAATCTACGCCGGATAAATATTAATGTAACAAAATGTAACTTATTAATCGCATTGACCATATCTTCCGGCCGTGTTTCACAGTAATTAAATAAACTAATAGCATCTATTAGTTTAGGCACTTGCTCATCCCGGTGCTATCAATTGCTATCAATCAACTATTAAATGGCTGCCCATTTATCAGAGTTTAGCCAAAATTAGGTTGCGTGTGTTCTGGAATTCTAACCTCAAACAAATTTGACCTAAACACTGATCGAAATAAACATTCA
The DNA here is from genome assembly GCA_907164685.1 of Colias eurytheme. Taxonomy (NCBI): domain Eukaryota; kingdom Metazoa; phylum Arthropoda; class Insecta; order Lepidoptera; family Pieridae; genus Colias; species Colias eurytheme. The sequence continues at coordinate 53,535 of CAJQZN010042331.1, read as the reverse complement.
TTAACCCTTTTTTCGCCTTGAGATACCTATAACTGAACACACAATTGAAAATTGCGAGGAAGATACAGAATTTCAAGATATTTTTGAGGTAGAAGTTAAAGTGGAAGATTCAAAAGTGCACGATATAGACAAATCAACAGGTCCTAAACCCAATCCTGCATTTATACAATCCTACACACCAGTAATCAACTGCAACGAAGCCATACCAAGTACACAGCCAATGGACGTTACATAAAAAGGGAAAAAGAAGCGCAATGTCCACAGTTGTACTCAATATAAATAATCTGATCAAAGAGCGCGCGCATCTATCGCCATAATAGAATAATTAATGGTCATCGTCCTCCGGAGGGTCAAAGGCAGTTCCCCTTGAGAGCGTTCACTCTACAAATGTACTGGCTCGTAGATATCAGTACTTTAATACGTACAGTTTTGGTTGCAATAGAGAGCACATGTATTAGTAGTGATGATAAATTCGTCAACAATTGTTTATTAGGAGTATACCCGAAGTAGCATTGAGCCTTGTTCTCGTAAATGGCCGTCCGTAAGGAAATAAAAGATTCGTTAATTTTCAGAATGACTAATTAATTTAACAAATTCTACGATAGAGGCTTAGAACAAACCTGAATGATTGTTTCCAGCAAAACAAAACTATCAATAAATTAACATTCCACACCAATACAGCTCAATAGAACCGGAACTATTCCGAACCATAAATCGTAAACAGTTTCCACAAATCAGGCTTTCGTTATATTTACGAAGCGAAGGCATGTTATTAGCCATTCAATTTGTTGGAACAATACCGCCGGTCAGGAGGTCAGGACAGACGGACTCATCGCAACACCGACACTCGGGAAATAATTACCGGCCCACCATTGTTTTCGGCCAAGATTTATTGTTGCAATAAACAAGAGAATACAAATGGAAAACGCAATTTTAAATAAACGTTGAATGCTGAACTAAAATGCGTTCTATGTCCGTCAGAGTGACCCAAATTTGTATGGAAAGATATCAATTCAATGATTTTATGGGGTGCTGAATACTTCAAGGCTATACACATGATGGCATATGGAATATATGTATTTGAAATCGTTAAATGTTTAATAATACACACATTTTCCATCTACTTATCTTGAAATTTAAAAAGGAAGAAACCATTAAATCTGTATATTTATACTAGCTTTCCACCCGCGGCTTCGCCCGCGTTTTCAAAGAAAAACCCGCATAGTTCCCGTTTCCGTGGGATTTCCGGGATAAAACCTATCCTATGTGTTATTCTGATGTATAAGCTATATTGTGGTAAAGTTTCATTCAAATCCATTCAGTAGTTTTTACGTGAAAGAGTAACAAACATCCATACATCCATACTTACAAACTTTCGCCTTTATAATAGTAACTAAGTAGGATTGTTTCTAGTATACGAACCTGATATCTAGTCAGTATTCATAATTTAAATAATGATATAACTACTCATCCTCCTAAATGTAAACATACATGTACATACTAGGCCAATGAAGTGATATAATACATATTCAATTTCATATTCTTTTGTAATGGACTTAATAATGTTACATTCGGATCGAAGTAAACTAGATCGAGAAATATTTCAATGGATAGATATGTCAATATCATGTTACTTATGGAATTCGGAAATAACGTAACGATGTATTATGTAATGTATACTTTGATTACATGATTGATATATTGGATTTCATTCATATAGCACATTTCCATACAGATTTAATAATTTAGTTTAATAAGCATACATAAAAACCGACCGATAAAGTTCAAAATGCACTAAAAGGAAATGAAACACAACTGTAAATGCAAGCAGCTGTTAAACACATTTAAATGCAGAAGTGTCTAAAGGCACAGTCCATTTGAGATGCTGTTGTAACTGATCATGATTAATAGTAGCAATGATAAGCATCGCTCATATTCAAGGGTGTATTCAAGTAGGTCCCGATAAACAGCTTAGCCATTTCAAAACGCGGTAACTGATGTTGTCAGGGTGGTCGACTAATGCGAGGCAAACCCGCTCGCGGCGCTCCCGACTTGAAATATCACGGAATCTTGGCGAACAGATGCATATATTTCTTCATAAATTGAATCGCATTACGCTAAATACGCTATGAGAATCAAACCGGGTTGCTTTCAATTCCACAGCATATTAAAACAAAAAGACTTTTATATTATCATAAAAATTGTGATTCACGACACACAAACGTGTAGGTTCAACTTTTATTACGAAAATTTATATAATCAAGATAATCACCCACAGCATTTACGTGTTTCTTGAAAATGCTCATTTTAAAATCCATACATGGAGCCAAACGTAAACAATTGAAAGGAAAACAAACCCAAACCTTAGCATAAGCAAATGAAAATAAGCTTGTAAATTAACCCATATCGTTTACTTATAAATTGGCGTGCTCATTCTTTCAATTAGATGCGCCTTTACAGTATGACATTAACCTGTATTTATTTGAGATACACAATCCCATTTCTCCATATTTGTCGTATTATTAGTATGCTTATTAAGTTCAATAAACAATATCCAAGTTATAAGAATATGCAAAATACTGAAACAATCCGGAGCCCTATTGATGGAGTATTAATTAGGACATAATGAAGCGTGGCTATAGTGATGTCGCGTATCTCGGAAGTCGTTTATGGACGTGTTGCGACTGTGAAGATGCGATAGCGATCCACGGAAGCTAAGTTACGGTACTCTCGCTTCCATTGTGAGACGACGCCGGAACAACGGTTGCCCTCTGAACTGCGTCGCGACCGAATCGAGAGCTCACAGCCGGCAACAATAGACTCCGACGTTATACGGGAATCCAACTGAATCAGGAAACGTTCCGCTCTGCATTTTCATCTGCATAAAAGGAGAGAGTCGCCAGACATATTATATTACAGTGTCCGTTTCGAATGCGAGCGACCGCGGATGTGTAACACGAACACTGTGAAACTGTCCACGTCGGAAGAACGGAGCCGGCGCGCGATCACCGCAAACCACGGCCTTTGTTGACGGCTAATAATTCTGCGAGAATAGTAATGGTCGGCCTAGTTGTAGATGCCCTGCGGTGGCACCGCTACGCCAGTCTAGATTTCGTATTGGCTCTCGTGGGCCGTTTTTCACCGAGACGATCCTCGCGCTAGATAACCGGGGTACGTAGGCACGGCGATAGCGCGGGCCGGTTCCGATGCCGTGCGTATCGGCCGGCGCATCGGATCCTATCGGGCCGGGCCACGCGCGCCTCTAGACAATATTGCATTCCGCTATATATAAATAGCGTATCAGCGCGAGGCCTGCAATAAAACTAAGTCAGTTTAGAAGCATCGCAATCGTGGCTCCATTGTTCCATCAAGTTGTAGTGCACAATGCAGAGCGATTGTCGTAAAAGACGGCGAGCACTAAATGGCTCGCTCGTTTGAGGGATTGGCAATAAAGAGCGTGCTGTGTCTCGACCATACATTGGACGTCGACGATTCAATGCGGAGCTACATGATGGATGTTTCCATACGTTTTACTTTGTCATGCTTCAGCTTGGCTATTTATTCCACTATGACTATTACTTCTCCTGTACAGAAGATATACATGCACAACGAATGTTTTTATCTTTTTATTAGAATTCCTACAAAGTAGTAATGATAAATTTCAACAATTAATCATACGAATACAGTTGCATTAAAGAATACATGCACATTTACATCATGCGGTTCAATCAGGCATTATTAAAACGCAACTCGAAACAAATTGCAAGTACTAAATCAACCAATCAATCATACAGCATCATGCCACCCCCAGGTGCGTCCCCAGTCCACTAATTATGCGCCAGTTAACTGGGATGATCGCAACATCGGGTGCGCGTGCGACACCAATGTCGTGACGTCACGTGGCCGTGATTCATCCGTCAAACCGCTCGACTCGTGAGGCGCGCGGGCGCATACTGATGCGACACCAGCGCCCTTACTGAATCCCTAATGAGCAGGCTAGGAGATCAGTTTGTTGTTGTATTTCATTTTAGTTATTATATTTGCCAAATGTACAAATGAAATACGAGACCTTTGATAATTTATTTTATTTGCATAAGCGATGCGACAAGACATCCTACAATCCTACCTAATCCCATTATATTATAATGAAAATCACGCAAAAAGAGCTGATTGGATCTGGGTGATATGTACCACATAAATAGATTGTAGCCCGAAATGCACATGGTTCTTTAGCCGTGTATCACCCCTGAACTAAGACATAAAGAGATTTAATTTACTTGCAATGAAATTAATTTAGATACGAGAAAGCGCAATGTACATTTACCTTTTCAGGTTTTCAAAGAACGACGAATATCATTAGTTTTTAGCCAATATCTGTTGACAAGCTCTTATACTCTACGGTTTCATTTCAAATCATTTACCTTCTGCCTCTGACATTCCTAAGTTCACTCTGAAGCACGCCTCGTTAGAAAATTCTGGTACATACCTGGAAGTAAACAAAATTATTATGAATATGAGTCGAACTTGCATATTTTTGGAACAGACTTTAGGACTAAAGGTATACTAAGGGCTGATTTTTCAATCCTCGGTTAAATCTTATCCGTCCAATAAAGTATTACACAATAATATACAGATGTCACCTAAAAACTGTCAAAAAGTGGGCAAGTAACATATTTTTGAAATGGTTGTTTAGTACGATATTCGATGAATAAGTTTTAACCAAGGATTGAAAAATCGGCCCTAAAAGTTGTACATATTGATCTACTAGTTAGTATCCCGGTTAATTTTATATTTTTAAGTTTTTAACCAAATCGAGAATGTGTGTTTATCTTATCAAGATTTTCAACACCTATCTGATAAATTATGTTAGCTTTCAGACGAATATTGTATATCTACATTTTTACATGATAGTCCGGGATACATCGCCCATTTTTGCAAGTGATTACTATCAAGCTAATTTTTCGTGAGTAGCTTTATTTTGATGAGATGCCCAATAATTTCATGTACAAAACTCTCGATTGTGGTAGCTACCAGAGGAAACAAGGATAAAATATTTTGATTTGATGGTTCTCAAATATTAATTACTAACTGAATGTTTTTTTTTTTGTTCAATCTCAAGATAATTATCTAAATTATTCGAAAAAATATTTGTCCTACAAAATCTATGGTTTGATCAAAGAGTCCCCCTTTCCAATGTGTATCGATAACGAAGTCATCATAAATGATTACTAACCAGCTGATTTTTTTTATTTTCACTTATTTATTACTTATATAATTCAACAGACATATTATCAGGTCTGTATGAATCTAAACCCTACCACACGCGTTCAGGAGTTAGTCAAGGTTCCATACTGGGGCCTCTCTTATTTTTGATCATGGTAAACGACCTACCTAGAGTGGTATCTCATGCTAGGAGTCTTCTTTACGCTGATGATTTCAAATTGTATTTGGAAATCGGGTCTGAGTTAGATTGCTTAGCTCTTCAACATGACATCGATGCTATTTATGAGTGGAGCATTAGAAACAAATTGGAATTTAACATAGAGAAATGCTTTGTGATGACCTTCGGTCGGATGAGGCACCCGATACACTTTGATTACAAGATCAAAAATACATCCATTAAAAGAAGCACTGTAATGTAAGGACTTGGGTGTCACATTTGATCGCGGGCTCACATTTGACGATCATGTGGCAATGTTGGCAAAGGAATCTTTTAGACGGCTTGGGTTTGTTCTTCGGAATGTGCGTGATTTTCGAACAGGACGCGCCATAGGGCTTGTATATGGAGCCCTGGTCCGCAGCAAGTTGGAGGCTAGTTCTTGTGTATGGAACACACACGAGGGAAAATATACCCTGATGCTCGAAAAAATCCAAAAGGCTTTCCTTCGGTTCCTGTTCAAGCATCAATTTGGGTACTATCCCTATTTATATCCGACAATGTTTTTGCTAGGCTGTCTTGGGTACAACTCATTGGAGACACGTAGGAAATACAATCAATTAGCCTTTGTCTGCAAGATTCTGCGTGGCAAAATTGACGCTATTGATTTGAGTGATGAGGTGTGTAAATTATTTGTGCCTGATAATTACTGTCGAGCGCGCAAGCATGTGCTCTTTGCTATACCGCCGGCTCACACTACAGCCCGAGCCTTATCACCAATTCCACGCGCTCTCACTGCGCTCAATGCTCTCCTCAATAACAACCCCGAATGCGATCTGTTCGCGGATGGATGGGGCTCGTTGTTGTCGGCGTGCTTGAGCTTTTCTGAAAAGTTTTGAATGGTTTTTGTTTTTAATACTAGCAATCAATTTATCATATTTATTGCTGGTGTTGGGAACAGAAACCATTCATTGTATTAATTCATTATAATATATTAATTTATTGTTTTTCTTTTTATATGTAAGTAATTTGTAATTTGATTTTATTTTATTTTTTGTAATATAATTTATGTAATTTTTTATAATTAATGTAATTGGTGCAATACCGTTTTAATTATAATAATAAATAAAATAAATAAATAAATAAAATAAATTATTGTCCTACAAATTGCGTAATAAATATTTGAGAACCGTCAAATCGAAAATTTTTATCCTTGTTACCTCTGTAAGCTACCACAATCGAGAGTTTCGTACATGAAATTATTGGGCATCTCATCAAAATAAAGCTACTCACGAAAAATTAGCTTGATAGTAATCACTTGCAAAAATGGGCGATGTATCCCGGACTATGAGGATCAAAACACTTGATAGGTGATAAAATTTATGAAGTGCGTATTTCACTATTTTTATTTTGATTCCGTAGAATTAATAATTGGCCTAACTCGTCGAATGATCGAAAAGCATACAATTACAACCCCTTTATTTATTTTTTCTTATGTAAAATACGTTTCTTTCTCGATTTCTAGACATTGAACTCTAAAAATATACGTAACATTGAGAAGTAAATTTTTGTGCATTAAATTTATTGCCATCATAAATAAAATACATTTCAATTTTAAAACTGCAATCTAATTTCAATCATTTCGTTCAATATTAATTACAATTCAATACAAACAATCAATCACACTCAAATCAAAATTAATTAACACACTGACAGTTGGCAAACAGTTTCGCGCCAAATTGTCAAGCGGGCCACAATGGCGGGCACAGACAAAAAATTATACAGCCCATTACGCTCAGTGTTGCCAAGGTGAAATAAAATCTAAATAACAAAAGCGTGCAAGTAAATAATGCAACAATTGGCCAATAGAGCGCAGCACGATCGAGAGCGGCGTACGGCGCTTGCGCAAGGGTTTATCTCGGCTCTATTCGAATGTTGCACTGACATTTACATGTGTTTGGGTAATTGAATTACCGACACGAATCGGTAGCAAAATATATCGGAACGAATCGATAAAAATACAATGCCATTTTCGTGTTTATTTAGTTTAAAATTTAATATACCGCGAGTTTGTGGTCAACGACAAATTTACTGTCAATGATGGTATGAGGACTTATTCTTAACAATTTACGATATGTGCACATGTAAATGTTATAAGTTGAAAGTTAAGATGAAAATGGCAATTGAAACGTCCCGAACATTATATTTTCACGTAGGTATAACTGCAAAATATATGACGTCTAACCAAAGGGCAAAGAAGATCTCACAAATGCTACTTATTGATAATTGTTACTTTACTTTCACGTCACTCGTGCTAAAATAAGGTATGCATATTGCATTTACAAAACACATTTCTATTCAATATTCATTAAGATTTCCCATAAAAGCACCAATAAAACGCATAAGCGGCTAGAAAACCTAATTACCTACCGGCATTCATTTATTTGAGGCTGGTCGAAAACAATTAGCATATTTACAACAATTTTATTGTTAGAACAATAATAACTGACATAAAACGAACTCATTTAAACTAAACGATTAAACTATCGTTAAAATATGAAATGGACATGTTATTATTTTAAATTAAATACACGTCTAATATTAACAATTACATTAAGAGCTAACTGAACTTACATGCGAATTATTTGAAATATAATCTATTAAAATAATTTATTCACTTAACAAGAACAGTTATTACGCAACATTAGAATGCTAAAAGTAACTCGGTTCAAGGCGAAGTTTTATCTCTCGTATCTATAAAATTTTATTAGTTGAACCGCAATTATTAACTGTTGTATGCTTCAAGCGAAATATATTTTAAACACCTATAATTAAATTTGTTATCTTACAACTAAAATGACCTTTGAGAAATTTTATAATGACGAAATAGCACAAATATAAGATACTGAAATAATTAATGACAATATGAATATTTATCACATTAATAAATCGTGAAAAAGTTGCATTTTACTCAACATATGTTTCTGTTAAGTTTAATGGCGCTGTCAACGTTCATTAAACACAACGTGGAATCCAATTATCAGTACGAATAAAGTTAATTAACTTAAGCCCATATAAAAGTACACTGGTTTCAATATAAATAGATTTAACATCAATGACACAGTAGTCGAAGACCCCGAATTAAATCACTTTGTAACCAGATCCTTAATTCTCATCATCGTTTCGTTTGGAAATAAATTCACACTTCCTATACTTGCTAGTTGCTACTTACACGTTACATTTTTACATCTACACTAATATTATAAAGAGGAAAACTTTGTTTGTTTGTTTGTTTGTTTGTTTGATTGTAATGAATAGGCTCATAAACTACTGGACCGATTTTAAAAATTCTTTCACCATTCGAAAGCTACATTATCCACGAGTAACATAGGCTAGGTTTTATCCTGGAAATCCCACGGGAACGGGAACTATGCGGGTTTTTCTTTGAAAACGCGGGCGAAGCCGCAGGCGGAAAGCTAGTTCATTATAAATGTACGTAAATTGCTAGATAGAATTCATAAATTATATGAACTAAAAGTTTTTCTTTCCTCCTTCTTTCTAAATAATTATCCTTACTATTTTGCATTCAATTCAATCCCGCTCCGACATAACTGCTGCATACGTACATGCTTCTTCTTTCTTTCTTAAATCATACAATCCTAATACAACATAAGAATGGCAACACTGCCATTGACATTTACCACCAGCCCTTGCCTTAGAAAAAAAACATTACCAACCATTAACCACAAACGCAAAAACCAAACCACAACGCTCCACATCACCGTCACTACGTGTCACCAGAGCGTGGTGACCGATCCGATTGCGTCACGAGACGTGAGCGTCGCGCGGCGTGACATCGCCGACGAAAATAATGAACGTGCGAGCCGACACCGAATTCCAATAACACCTTTAATATACACACAAACATTGTGCTACAAGATAGCCGACTTTGTGTGCATTTTTTACACAATTGATTTTAACATTGGATTAAATAGAAGAAATAGTGCTTAATTAACCTTTTTCTTTTAGTGGTGAATTCTTGTATAGATACCCACGTCCTCCGGAAAATGAGCCGTGAGCTTTGGCTTTCCTATAGACTAAAACATTATAACTTCTACCGATATCTTTAATGGTAATTTTAATTTATTATAAACATCAAAATACACGGATTGAATTAAACTAAATCTAACAGCAAACACCTAACAAACCCAACCTATCATTTTACCACATAACCATTGCGCGGATAAAGCGCAAAATTCAAATTGAATTATTATTTCGAGCGAGAACCTTATGAAAACGTGTATGCATTCTAACAAAGCAAAGGCCAAAACACCATCATTTGGTTTTCGATCACGACATGACATTATGGAACGAGGAATAACCAATGAACATTCACGCCTAAACATCACGACCATTGTTTATTTTTCCCAAAAGCGCCGCATAAATGTTTCGGAATAAACACAGGTTATTCAACTAACTGCAGCGTAGTTTTTTGATGGATTGTATTACTCAATATGCCCAAAAAAGAAGGAATACTTTCGAAGGTTCACATGGCAGGGAATTACTTATTTAAGTGTTTAAGTTAGAAATGACGTATTATAGCCAATAAGGCACTTGTATACTTTGGGCCTTCATTATTAACTAATGTTTCAATTTTACTTATCTAACTATAGATTCATAAAAAAATATAATCTCAATTCTTCAGAAAACACGATGATGACACGATGATGACAGACATTGATGTGTTGTTGTTACACATACACAATGTGTAACAACAACACATCAATTTATTCCTCTTTACTCCTTCGCCATTTACATTACATTGTAAAACTGACTATCTGTACCCAACATCAAACACACTTCGCAGAAGCAAATGAAACTGCAGGCTCACGATTATTGTCACCGCGATCTTAAAGCGCTACAAGTTTTACGACAGCTTTCATAATACGCACAGACTCCACGAAGGGACCAATTCTGCGAATCCTTATTCCGTAACACAATATCGTAAAGTAATATTGCTAAATGAGAGACCGCTGGGTGGTCGTGCACCAGGATCCTTAGTAAAAATAGTTAACAACTAAAAGGACTAAATTTTTAGCTACATTTGGTCGGTGAAATTTGTTCTAATACTAATAGTAGACATCCATAAACTATCGATGTTTATAATAAATCGGCTTAATTAGAAGTCACTCAACTGCTTTAAGTAATTTTAGGCGAAAGAAATGCTCTTCACAAATCATGCGCCTAAACACATGCAATTAATATTGTGTGTGTCAATAAAAGTGAAAATAAATAATGTGACGTCACCACATCCGCTGACTTCCCATCGAAAAGTGAGCCACGTCGCTTTCTAGGAAGAGGCAGGCGAAATGACGGACAAGTGACACGCGAACAGAATATTAACTAGTGTATTATTGCATAGCAACATCCTTGATTAATCATAGGTTCGCCTCCGACCCAAATGAGGCACTTAAAAAACAATCGAGGTGAAAGGGTACCTACCATAGATCCATAATTATCAAACGCAAGAGAAGTGCAAAAGTCTACGGTAGTTCAGAACTAGTAAGAAAATGTGTCAATATAATCCTTGAAAATAGTAATTTTTTTCATGCTTTAAGCTTCCTAATTTGTGAAGGACCATCTGCATCATTAAAATAGCTACACAACACTAATGACCGAAATCCCCTAATGAGTTTGGTCAAGGTAATTTCCGTAAATACGGCAATAGTCACCGGACGTGTTATGCTTGTAAGTTTGTAACCTTTGCAGATTTGTAAATATTGAGTCACTACGTGGGTGTTAAGTGTTTGTTTATTAGAAGAACGAATAAGGTGAGAGAGGACAAATATTGTTTGGGATTAACCTAAAACTTCTAATATAAACATATCTTACAGGTAAATTAGCTTGGAGAAATTTTTGCGTTTGTAGTAGTGTATGGTCAGCAAATAAAATAAAACAACATTTTATTTTTAGTTTTTATTTTATACAGGGTTACTTGTAAAACACCAGCAACCTCGCAGGACAAGATAGCAAACATCATAAGTAACAACATTTGTTCTACGACTTTTGGCATAACGCAATAAATTATTTTTAAATGATTTTTTAAACTTTTATTGTACTCTCCTTACATTTGTAAGTCTATGTTCTATTAATTATCGGATGGACGACGCGACGCCCCCTTCCCCCTCTCGTTCGCTTTTTGTTTACGTAATTTTTGGGAGGCGTAGAGTTTATAATATTCAGACGGAAAATTAAATGAATATTTATTTTTGTATGAAAATAAAATCTAACAAATTATCAAAAGTCGTAGAACAAATGTTGTTACTTATGATGTTAGCTATCTTGTCCTGCGAGGTTGCCGGTGTTTTACAAGTAACCCTGTATATATAAGGGATTTTAAATTAAACTATATGTGTTTCTCCTCTGAAAAAGAGGAGACTTTATTTTAATATTTGCACATTTAACATACATATAACTTTTACATTAACAATGTTACTAAAATGAATTTACTAACCTGAAAAAGAAACGACATTTAAAGTTTAATTCTTTAGTTTGAGAAGTCAAAGGCTTGCCTCGACCATGTTTTAACACTGGAGCCATATTGAATTAACAATATAAAGTTACAACACTTACACACAAATTAAACACTAGTTATGGCCCTGCCTTCATACAAAACTGCTGAATACGCCGTTCGCACGGGAATAGAATGTGGATGCGATTTCCCTTAGTTAGCATCCAAGCTTACGTCTTTATAATTATTAAACTGTATAAATTCATTCTTTAACTCCGGTCTGCATCGTGCAGACATGGGTGTAAAAGTCTCATTTTAGCTATTAAATGTAGTTTTTAAGTACATCTGAGTTTTCATTTGGGCCCTCCGGCTGCGGGACATGTAATTCACTTCAACAAATATTATAACAATAATAACAAATAATAACAACAATCAACAAATACAAAATTTATCAATTAAACTACGTACCTACATAATAATTATAATTTTTGAATGAAATGTGCTTTATGTTCTAACGCTACCAAACGACTGCACGTGGCACCTGCGGACAGCGTAAACTGGTTTATTCTGGTTTTGTGCGTGTTTCCACTTTCCACTATCAAGTGACGATTTATTTATTTGTTTTGTTTCGTAATTATTATGGTCAAATATTAATTATGAAACAAATTATTATGGACACGATATTTTATTGTTTCACGGTAGTCGCCTTGTCTTTTGCTCAAGGACGTAAAATTGAATGATATATTTTTTTTTATAAAGTCAAAACCATTTTCTTTCAAATAAAAACTTGTTTTTATTGAAAACAAAAGTGTTGCTAGGAATAAGTATAAAATTAAATAGTAATGTTAGGATATCGAAACATTTTTGTATAGGCCAGAACGATATAGTGGAAACGCGCTCTAAGATCTGAGTAATATACACACCACTACATATGCAAAAATTTCTCCAAGCTAATTTACCTGTAAGTCATTAAACTTTAAAGAAGATCAAATTATTTAAGATTGAAGATATTGAATTTTTGAAAATGAAACACTGCTATTGCCTACGACGCGACATTGATTTGTTAATTCAAAAGTATTTCTAAATTATTTTCCTAAATATGTTCAAGTAACTTTAATACCAATGCAATATCACTTCAAAATTCTACTCCCTATAGCCAGACTCCTCCGAACAAAATGCATTTAAACGAGAATAATCCTGATCTCTAAAAGCAGACCTATAAGCAGAGTTGCACCAGCACTTCTCCACTTAAAATCCGTTGATAACACCGGGCGAGTACACGAAATATTACGAAATGGCTGTAAACTTGAGTGCACAGCGCACGGTTCTTAAATACTTAAGTATATTTTGGTTCTCCGCGCACTGATGCCTCCATGGTGAACGACCTTTACAATTTTACCATTTAGGTAATACTAGCTGTGCCGCGCGGTTTCACCCGGGCGATCCCGCTGGAAAACTCAAGTATTTCTATAGCTCATGTGTACATCACTGCCAAATATTGTCAAAATCCGCTCAACGGCTTTCCCGTTATAGAATAAAAAGCATACATACAATAGCACTAACTTTCGCGTTTATAATATGTAGCAGGATAGGATAGGATGACATGGATCACATCTAACCATACCGTTAAAATACAAAATGAATTGCGTAAATCTTTAATCGTGAGCAAACAAAGATCAATCCGACTAACGGTATTCGGATTACGAAACGAGAGCACATATCGTTTCATTAATATTCAATATCAATTTATATGTATTGGTACCGATAACTAATGCCATCCGCCGAAACAAAATGGTCTCCCGTAGAAGGTACGAAAATAATTTCAATAAATTTATAGAACATAGGAAAGCTGTATTTCCATTATGTTTATCAACTGTTTAGCATAATTTCTAAACCTACCTCCTAATCTTAATATTGGAAAGACATTTTTTACAAACCTTTTAAAGACTATGTCTTAATTAAGACTTAGTAAAATTCAATGACCATACAAGTAATCAAGCGATTTAAAAATGCCAATCGTAATTAAACAGATAACAACCTTGTCAGCGTATAACTATACGTTTTAGCGAGATAGATAACAAAAAAAGTGTCCTTATCGCGTCAATCTAGCCGCAGACCGCTGCTTTGTTTGCCGATCCTTGGCTGTTACAATATTTGGGTTACGGCTACTCAATAACTAGACATTGTGACGTCACTGAGCCGGGTCAGGGTTGAACGACTGTCACCTAATCACCTCTGGGTATAGACCGTCCATCAAATAACAAAAATGTGGGTTTTCTAATCCGACAGTTCGTTCGAACGGTTTTTGGGTCAGTGCCACTGGTGGACGGTGCAAAACTAATGTTTTCAATTACTTCAGACCAATTGAGTTAATTGTTTTCTAATTATACGAAGTATTGTTTTTTACCAAGTACAAATATTTTAATAAGCGGAGACAGTTCTAAACAAAAAATGTATTTCTTGAGAGCGTAGCGCGCGCGTTAGCAGGCAATAAGGGAAACATTCGCGCTATTAAACATTCTTTCGCACAGTTAAGATTTCTTATCCGTAAAGTACTTGAGTTTACTAGTAATTCAATCCATCAAATCAAGAAAAATATCCAATTTATAGAAGAAAAGACTTTTCATTTCATATCAAAGCAAGCACATTATTTTGTAACTCAGTTGAACGTATTTAGAAATCTCATTACGTATTGGCGGATGTTGTTTCAATCGCCATATAAATAACTTAATTTCCACATATAAGATTATAGTGCATGTACTCGGGTGCGTTGTATCTGATACGATCTCCGGGAGATAAAGCGTCCGTTAGATGCGAGATAACGCGGGAGTTAAACAAAACATTGTTTAAAGTGCATTAGAAAGAGCTTAGAATTAAATAAATGTGGTTTGCGTTCGTGCTACCCAATAGTTTATTGTATTATTGTATAATTATGTGATGTAACTTCATCGAACGAAACACATTTCCATATCTTTAGACTGCTGTTATTAACATAGACTATTAACAAAGTACTTTTAAAACGACATGCACATCCGTCGCTTAGAAAACTTCACATACATCAAGATACAACAACGACTAATATCTCTTTAAGTGCCCAGCATAAATCTAATGGTGCACGTCTATTACACGTAAATTAAGCATTGTTTGTACGTCACGATATTACGATGGGAACACCAAACAGCGCCGCATAAAGAGTAAACACCTCATAAATAGTTCACAGTTCCGACACGCCGTGTTTCCGTCTAAACATTTCAACCTTCGCATCCATTATGTCACCCTGGTAATATTTCGGAAGTCATAATCCATTCGGCTACAGATATCTTCGGACCAATGCACTCGCAACGTCCGGACTTTTATAAATATGGACTAGCGTCATTCTTCTTTACGCTATAATTTATGGTGTATTCATGCGGGTTTTGTAAGGGGGAAATTGTTTAGATTAAATTAGGTCAAGCTTGTGTCGCGAAAATTGTCATTCTGTCTCAAGAGACAGTACATATATTATTGGCAAAATATTTTTTGATTAGGCTGGTTGCAGAGCTAGACCGACCATCAGTGCGTACGTCAGTCGCGCTTGTCATATGTATGGAAATTCATAAAACCGTTCATAGCTAGACCGACCATACGCACGCGTATTGTCATGCGCATTAGTGTCATAGTCATACAATTGTTGATGCGTATCGTCAGGACCGACGGTACGCACTGACGGTCGGTCAAGCTCTGCAACCAGCCTTAATATGAGATATTAGTGATTAGAAACAGGAGACGAATATATTTATTTTCGTTCGATTTATTTTCCTGATATTCTTACATACAGCGCTTTTTCGCTATAGCTTGTTCGCTGTCTCTGTCTCATTTATATCATTATTATATGAATCTACTATAAAAATAATATGTGTTACACTCGATCAATGTAATTTCATATATCATGCACACTAACACAATTTAGATACTTATCACGCTTGCTGACAAATTGATCTGCAAACTGATAAATGATCTCAACCTGAGTGTTCATTTAGCAACGGTAATTCAATTTTCAACATTAAATTAGCCCGGAACTCGATGCAAGGGCGTTTAAAATCATATCTCACGATGTTTTTATTAAAATAAGTAGCACCTAAATAGCCTGGCAATAAGGGCCACGTCGGACACAGTTAAATGGCTCCGTAATGCGAACGTTGAACTTAAAAGGTTGTGACAGGGTATTAGGGTAATTACCTTAATTTGTAAACACAAAAAGCGGCCATCGTTTCTTTATACATCGACCCAGAAATTGAATAAGAGACGCTTATCAAACTTAAGATTAACGATTCTGTAGAGGCTATTAGGAATGGGTATCATAAAATTATAAATTTGTGTATAAGGTTAAACAATTCCACGCTCAGGAGTATACGAGGTACCTACTTAAAATTGAAATTCTCCAGAGTCTCGGGTATATTCGATTCTCGGTGCTCACATTAAAAAATAGCAAGCGGCGAGTCATGTCAGGGGTCGAAGGCGGTTTCCTAACGGCGTTGTTTGCATATCATTTGCATGAATCGCCGGCTGACGAACATGCAGGGAATGCTGGGAGCACCGGAGCCGGTTTGGCTGGCGGCCGCCCAAACTGACTCCTTATAACCCTTATAACGTTCTATTGTCAGGCGAATACGCGTGATTCACTGCGCCACTTGCCATTCGCGGAAGGTTACAGGTTAAAGTCATCTGCCAAGCGTGCGACTAATAAAGGCAGAGATAAAATTAGTCTCTATTAAGAAGAGCCACTTAGCATACTTCGGTCAGTATCTAAGGAATTGATATTATAGTAATATGGATAAAAATTATTTTAGTAGGATGCATGCTTTGTAGTAGACGACTCATTTTCTTAATGATGCAAAAATTGTTTTGAAATGATTAACCTTAGGTTAGTAATTCCGCAGTTGTATCCACGCATCTCGGCAAGAAAGTTTCATCATGAAAGAAAATTAATTCATGTCGCAACTTGATCCTTTGACGTTTCGCCTTGACTCAGATACTATACGGTGATGTAAACAAAATGCGCGGGAAAGCGAAATACATATTAGAATGTTTCGGCATTGAGAGGAACAGTGCGACGTGGTCCAAATAGGGCATAATCGTACATCGACGCGTCCCACGTTGTTTCTTAGTTGTTAGTTGTCGTACGTTTGTTACTTCGCTCACTAATTGGTCCTTGGTTTACGCACCTCAATAAGGGCACTGATTTTATGTTCCGATTGAACAACAGCTGGTTTACTTATAACTTGTTATTTATACGCATTCAATTCTTGTAGTTGTTACGTCCAAAACATATATTTCTTGCTATACACGAGAGATCATACGTAGGTACTACAAAACAGAAAATGGTTTATCAACGATTTATTTCGTGACTCTTATCATGCTATGAAACAGACATCCTTCGAGACACGGACACCAATTCCTCAAAACCTAAAAATATTGATACCTGTTTCACAGTTTATTGTAAGCTAATGCTTAGCTTACAACAAGCAGTGAAACAGGTGTAAGCGAGTGATAATTGCGTCCTCCGGCGCTACGTGCGATTGCCACTTTAGATACAGATCGACTCCTGCTTGTGTGTGCTTACGCATTGCTATCCTCGCCTCTTACATAGTAAAGAGAGTACGAACAGTAAGGCAACTAAGTCTTTTCGATTAAATAATTACCTATGCACCTTTGCAGTAATAGGAGTTTTATTTTGTCAATCTTTAATTTTTATCTGTTTATTACGCCATAGCATAGGTAACGGCCGTTGGTTGAAGTCGTTTCGAGCGCTCTTGGACAACACATGCGAATGTTAATTGTTTCGAACGTTTTGTAGGTAGTTTCCCTACTGTTCGTATTCTCTTTACTATGACTCTTATCTATCCGCGCTGACGAACGAATGTTAACGACTGTACGCCATTTACGGCCAGCGACTGGCCATTGCAAAGCGCCGTATTGTGATATTCCAATTGCCATAAATCACTACACCTCAAGCGGTTAAATAAACCGCGCAGGCGCAGAATTGTCTCGTTATGGCCCGTTCAAATGCGTACACGTTTGACGATTTAATTGTACGTTCGAATTATGTTAATAAAGTTTACCGAGTGTTAACTACGGTCACGCGAACGTTACATGTTATAATGAGTTAATTATTGAATGAATTGATAGTTGATATTTGGATCAACTACGATTGAACATCGTAACGTTAAGTTATTTTATACGCTAAAATGGATAATCTAATATTTAAAATTAAGAGCCACTAGACCTTTGGTTTAAATTACAGTTTTGATCCAGCTTATGTGAAAGACAACGTATTCTATAGGAATCATATTAGGCATTCTTAATTCATATGTCTACACATACCTGTACCCACGTACATATATGCGTTCAAATTTAAAAATACCCAAAATTTTACAACTCAATCAAGCCATCCCTGCGAACCTTAGCACTAACTTCACAGAACAAAGAAAAACGAACACTTTCTATTGTTCCCCTACTTTCAGACGACAAAAATTTACAGGCAAGAATCAACAAAACCCACGCACGAAACGGAAGCATGCCTTCCGGCGCACCGCGAGGATATTCACTAATTAATGTTCCCATCTTTGAGAGCAGATGTTACACCCTCAGGACGCGTGGAGGACACAAAGATCCTTGTTTCGAGCTTTCAATCTTTTTGTTTGTTTACTGTGACGCACTACTATTTGGTGTGAGCACTTGTGTAGTGCAAATTGAGATGCGTTTCTTTTCTTTTAAATTTCCAACAAAGGTACACCCTTACTAGCGTTAGCTACTATTAAGTATTCTGTGCCCTTACCTAAACCTAACAAGAGTCAAGTCGTCTGCATGCAAGGGCCGACGTATTTTATTTCAAATCAAAGCAAACTGACCATCACTTCTGAGTTCTGACAAACTATAACGTCATAATTAAGGAATTACAATATTAACGCTGATTGCCACAGAGATGGACTATTATATTATTACCTGCCTGTCTATAAAAATATGCATAATTTCAACATATAGGTACGTAGACTACCACGCATACGCAATCTACCGCCTCATCACTTATATTCCTGAAAATCTGTTTGAGCCTACATAACTTAGGAAATAGTTTTATGAGTAATAAAGTATTTAAACCTAAAGTACACAGTGACGTTACGTTCCTTAAGGACAACAGGATCTCAAGATTAATGACCGGAAACCCTACACCATAACACGTTGACCCGTATATGAAATGCGTTCTCACGGCGCGGGCCCTTTCGCCTGTTCCGCGCTGCTACCTTCCACGGCTCCTGCCCCCTTTAATGGTCGAAGGAACGTTGCCCTGTCGTACTTGCCTTCTAGAACTTTCGATGGAAATAATAACACTCCCGAGTCCCGACGGACCGTGGATGAAAACAAAGGGAGTTTTTAATTAGATCGATTGTTTCGATGTTACTTGATTACGTCTTTTAATTCATTCTTTATAATGATCGTAGCTGTAGTACAAAGATTCTATTCACATTCTTTAAATCCTGGTTGTTAGTTTTGTCCTGTATTTCCTATAAAATGTAACATTTTCCTATAAACTAATAATTTTATAGACAACTTTTATGAAATCGACACGTATGTTTTACAAGACCAGAAGGTAATTGTTCCATAAAGCTAGTCTAGCACTCGAACAAAATCGCAAAACCCATTACAACAAAACGGTCCAATAACCGTCCATTTACACAGCCACAGAGCGAATGCAAGCGGTTGCACCTTTGACCCGACGTGAAATAAGAGTTACAGAGATAGATGTTTATCTTAAACATTATGTCACTATGGGGAAAGTCACGGAAAAGGAAAGTGCCGCAGGTGAGCCCTTCGAGGGACGCTATTATTAGAGCCAGCGGCGCCGACGCGTACACACTACACAGGGTGTCCACTGTCCAGGATAACGAGTTTATTAATTTAAACCGCATTCTTGGACAAACATTATTAAATGTATTACCGGATCGCGAGGCGTGAACTGATTTGATCGCATGCTTTTATGTAAATATTGTGTTACGTTGCATTTCGTAATGTTGCGACTTGAGGGACGTGAATTTTGTACATATTTATTGAACTTTGAAACTTATTTAATTGGTTTTTTAGTAGCAATTCCTTTGATGATAAAAGTCAAAATAGCTGATACTATAAATAAGTACTTTATTAATATGTGTTTAAAAAGTTATTTAATAACGAAGCACTTGAATAGGTACTTGTTTTTTTTACCTTATAAGCAACCAACAAAGAGGTATATTCCTCGAAAGTATTACGCTAAGTGTTAACACAGGTTATAACCATTTTGAGACGGTCTTAAACCTACATACTTGACGGAATTTCAAACCTTTCATCTTTATATAGGTCACGTGTCTGAATACTTGCCCTTTAAGTTTAAAGTGCTTTTTAATTACCAGAATGAAATGTACATACTACATACTTCCATTACATACAAAGAAATAAGAAGATTATTTATGTCACTACCACAATCACACTTCTCTTTGTGGTTTATAACTTTATAGAGCAGACGAATGTCATATTAATTATTTAATCGTTTTCCTTTATACCTCGCTTTTCATGTCTCACATAAAATTTTATTTCTTTACTTCGCCTCAACAATTATTATTAAGAAACATTTCCCCGCCAACTTTTCCACATATATATATATTATTATATATTCCATATTATAATAATTAAAACGGTAAACACCCTATATTATAATTAGTTATCATACGGCGCCCGCCACTGCAGCGCCCCGCCGCGCCAGGGCGAATGGCCGATACGATTGAGTACTGCTCTGGTTTGCGATTAATTTTTGATGATTGCTCATACTTTGGATATATTGTAGGTGAATGTCTTGAAGTTAATTCTGAACATTTTTGTCAAAAATCTATCAAGTAATAGGTAGCACGTAGTGCACATGTTTAGTAGATCAGTTTTAGAACCCTAAACTGTAAACTCGTAACCGTATTATAGATAAATGATACTTTAAAAAGTTGTGTAAGATAAATCACTGCATGCATGTACAAAACAGCGCAATTTTGAACCAAACCATTGAATATGTTTCCACAACCAAATCGATAATTCATAGCATTCGGTAATCTAAATCAACACTAGACTAATAATATCCCAGCCAAGCGTCCTTGGCTTATGAAAGTTGATGTTAATAACAAGGCACGTCTAAACAACGCGGCGCTAACGATACGAACCCTATACATTGCTTTCTTACATCGCTTTCCGCCTGTCCAAGTTCCATGTCCGACAAACTTTCCCCTCAGTGTATCGATTACACGTACAACGAGAACGTCTAGCTATTGAAATAAATACATTGGAATGAAGGATACGTACTCTTATCTACATCTTAAACGATATAGCTACTCTCTATTTATTTATTGACTTGTTACTTATTTGAATATCACAATCGCTGTCTAGTTTAATATTGGCATGAATTATCAACGAAGGTAGTCGAACTAGTGGCATAAGAGAAACTGATGCAAGTGGTATTGACTTGCTCAAATGAAATATTATGTTGCTAATTTAAAATGATAGTAATAGATAGAATTAAACAGACATTCCAAACTTTACGTATAACCTACACAAAATTACGTCAATGAAACTTTCTGAATCCACTTCTATCGTTTACTTTTCCAATAGAATTCTCCTTTTGTTCTCAAAAGTGTATTTAGTTATAAGTGAAAAATTGTAATTAAGTATTTGTGATTAAATGTATTTTCTTTCTTTCTTTCTTTCTTTCTTATTTATTTTCAAAAGATCGAAGTCCAAAGATCGTTTCTCATACCTATTTAATCCTTTTAAACGAAAGGGCCGTTGCTAGGAAACGTGACTGGACGAGGGCTTCCCCGTACCACTTAATTTACCCACCGGCAGGCTTCCTTGAATTCAAACACAGCGATAATATGCAGTTATGATGAAATTGAACGCTTCCTAGACGAGTCCTGATATCATAGATGTTATGAATATCTACTAGAAAATATTTTGTACATGATGTCTCTGACAATAATGATAAATATAAATGCACAAATCTAATTAAAGCCAAGAAAGTTACGAAACATCGCTACATTCCTTGGCTATCATTGTGCATACTAAACCGTCGTGTTCGGGTGAAATTTCGTCAGCTGACCTTGCCTAATTAACATTATTAACCAATCTAGCCGACAGCGAGATAAAATTCCCCCATATCAATTAATTACCCTTATCATTAGTGTATACATATACCCATGAACGATTCCATAGTTTTTATTGCGTATAATTTT
Source organism: Colias eurytheme (assembly GCA_907164685.1). Lineage (NCBI taxonomy): Eukaryota > Metazoa > Arthropoda > Insecta > Lepidoptera > Pieridae > Colias > Colias eurytheme. The sequence goes on along the minus strand of CAJQZN010042331.1, from coordinate 31,367 downwards.
TCATCAGATCGTTGGAGCGATAAATGTATTTAATTTGTTATTTTTTTTCGTTTCGGAAACGTCGGAAAAGTTCCACTAATTGTACAATTTGTTTAGAAGTAAATTTATCTTTAAGTCTCGGTGTTAGATGGAATATGTTAATTTAATAGCTGTTATAGATTAGAGAGACACAGAAATAAGTGTTATGTAAACTTTTTTAAATAACTACATATTGGCATTGTCTTTAAAATAATCTTTACTACATGTATTTCCTTAATATATTGCGAATAGACATCATAAAAAAATATGTAAAAATCAGGTTCCACGGTACAAAGTCCGATCAACCATAGAAGTTTAAAACCCGTAGGGCAAGTCCAGAAAAACCGTTGCCCAAACAACTAAACATATCAAACTAAGCCCGAACTGGTGCATGAACATTGAACAATAACCATCAATTAGATATTATCTCTCACTACGAATACATAATACAAGCAGAGTGTACACATAATTAATCATTTCAAGTTTTTCCACACAACCTCTTACGTTTGTTTTGCGTGATCGCTTGTTAATTTATTATCTGTACGAGAAATTATACGTAGTTGGTTCTATGTTTGGAAATCACATAGCATAACATCTTACTATATATTAAACAAAATGTTAATTTGGACATTACAAAAATCTTTGTTATACTTGAACGTTTACACGGACCATAATTATACGCCACGTAATGTAGAGCTTATATTAACTAGTTCTTATTTAAATACTATCATTGTGCATACTTATTTACTTTGATAGGTAAGAATATAATTGAGATAAGTTGAGTAAATCCTTTATAGGTACTTCCCCGATCGCCACTTTACCTGAGCACCACTTTATGTAAATCACAATTAAATGAGTATTAAATAAATGTATTACAATTAGGGATGTAACGATACCGATACCGATACCGATATATCGGGCGATATAATCGGCAAGCCGATATATCGGTATCGCCGATAATAAAATAACCGATACCGATATCGAACAATTCAAAAAACCGCGCCCATTGCCCAATGAACGATGCGGGAGGCCGCCCGCGCGTGCGCTCTTTGTTTTCTGAAAAAACTCTACCAATAGTAAACTTTTATTAGGTACTGATTGTATGTGTATTACTTAAAGTTTAACTGACTTTGTAAAATAATAATACTAAAATAATAGCATAATTCACTATTTAGTTTTCTACCAAGCCATCGATATCGGTATCGGTATCGGTATCGCCGATACATTACTACAAATATCGGTATCGGTATCGTATCGGCCAAATCATGTATCGTTACATCCCTAATTACAATATAATAATTATTTTAATATTCTTATTTATATATATATATTAATATTCTAAATATATAAGCATACGGCTGTATTTCAATCCCAATCGAAGCTTTGATTTACTAGTAAAGACGTTACAAACAAACTTTCACATCATGTATTATAACTCCAATCATAGCTAATACCTAATTGTACACAGTAAACACACCTAATCTTCGCGTACACTAATCTCTACATTAACGCTCATGACAGTTGTACAAAAAACGCCGAGCCCACTGAACAATACACAAACGATTTGCATACCATTAAGCTATATATACTGTGGTATAAAAAACATCATTGTTCCCACCTGCCAACCGTCAACGCGGGTTTTTGCTAATACAAGCTATTAACATAGTCTCGGCTTGCCGTTTCGCAATATGCTGCAAGGGAACAAGACAATGTTCAAATAACACTTGTACGTTGATGAGATAGTTAACTATTACTAATTTATACTGTTTTTACAAGTAATTATTGAATTTAATATGATTTTTGAATTTAACCCATTGACCACCGAGCGCCCCGATCGGGGCGCGACACAATAGATTTTCTATTGTGTCTGTGATTCCGGGGACTGATGGATTAAAACTAAGGAGCTGATGTTCACTCAGCTGTTGACATCTGTCATTTTATCATTCATAATTCATATAATATTTTTATCGAGAAAATATGTGAGGGATGGACGGGTATTTGTTATTATCTCATGCAAAAACGACTTTTGGATATCTATGCAATTTGGCATAGATAAATTTTAGTAAAGATTTGCAGATTTATCTCTTTATCCGTTTACCAAACGAGAGAAGTTACTGAAGCAGGATATAGATAGATACCTACAGTATGGAAAAGATGACAGTATGATGACTTCTTTATAGCAGTCAAGCAAAAAACAAAACCGCAACATTTAATGACGTCTTAAAAACCATTACAAGAACAACACTAGATTAACTAAATGAGCCATCACGCGTTTAATATCATATTAAAGCTACTTACATATACTTATATTTTCGTACTGCAATTAGGGTCACCGCGAAATTATATATCTACCACTTGCATTTGTAATGTGAGGCAACTGTCAAACAGAACTGATGTCGCAATGCAATACAATGTATGCTTAAACAATAGATTATGCGTATCTATTACTGGCTTAGAATTTATCCCGGATAGAAACAAACTAAAACCTTTAGACGCGGGAATAAGCGGGAAGCTTTCTACTGGTGGAATTTCAAGATTGGATCTGGTTTTTCCCCAGATTACTACGCAAAACAACACAAACTCATAAACTTTATGTTTATAGTATTTGAAGGAGATATGGCCAGGGGAGGACATATAAAAAAAATACCGGTCTATCAAACTAGAAAAATACCTTAGGTATAAATATATAAAAAATATTTATTGGTATCTAAATACGTAATTATAAAGTAGTCGATAAAATATTAATAGGTAAATTCAAAGGAACTTGTGACAAATGGTCGATAATAGCTCTAATAATATCTAGATCTATATAATCGATACGCCGCTAACTTTAACCTAACTGTTGTACATTTAAAACAGTATTCAATGCATACAAATAACGGCCTTATTTATTGGGTACTTGAGACGATATTTACATAATTGTGTGTACAAAAAGTTCCATTATAGTTTGTATAATGTCGACTGAAGGCGCCATCAATTAAAATTGTCGATCACATAATCATTAGCTTACATTAGGGCTGGCACACGGTTAATATAAATATTTACATTTTTATCGAGATGGGAATTGGGTGCCGAAAACGATATTTATTATTTATGTAAATAAGTCTAAGAAACTCGTTTAATAATGTCATGTTTAATTACCAATATATTGTAGATTCAGAACTTGTTTTGTCTAGAGTCGTGAAGTTTATGTATGAGCATCTTCTTATTATCAGAATATTAACATTTATTACTATGTATATACTTGCTTATTGATCTCAGGATTGACGGATCTGATAAATATTATTTCACAGTAGCAACATAAACAAGACAGCGATGTAATATAAACGCCTAAATTAAATTCATCAAAACATTGAAAAAAGCTAAGTTTAATAGAATAAGAATAAATAATAGAATAAAATTAATTTATTAGGCACAAAAAATTACCACCACTACAGAAGATTAAACCTTTTACGGATTTTGACTGATTTGTCTTTAAAATCATCAGAATTGTGGTAGTGACACAGACTACATTAATAAGTCGTCTTTTGTTGTCATAATAATTATTGTTTCCTTTTTTTTTTCAGAGGCAACCCTACAAAAACAGAGCAGCGAGACGGTAAAGTGAACGGTATGCAAATTCTGCGCTTTGGTGTCACGGCGACCCGATCGAGCGAGACGGTTGCACCTCGCCTTAATTGCATTCACCATAAAAACTTTGTTCACCCTACACATGAGACAATTAACAGATGATAACGTCCTAGTGACCCTAATATAAAACTTGGTCTTGAAACTAAACCCCTTTAAGAAGAAACCAGCCAGTTTAATAAGATATTGATCTTTATTGTCGAAATCCGATGGAAGAGATATAAACCTAAGTATAAATGAATTAATCCACCAGGAGATTAGCATACCACCACCAATAGAGCATAGATTAACCTACGACACGTACTATCTAGACCTAGAGCTTCAACTTTAACGTATATACTCAGTCTTTATTTAGTCTATTCATCATCGATTCTCCGATAAGAATTAAAACCATTTTTTACTCCATTCAAACAATATTTAACCGTGTCACAGTAACGACGCGGAAAATACGCCGTGTGTCATATTATAGCTATACAAAAAATTATGGTAAAACACATCTGTTCGGTCACTAGGGTTCAATTTAGATTGCGATATACTGAATGATGATTTTATAAAGAAAAATACGTCTTGCTTGTATGATACTTTAATTACGACTAAAAATGACAATTCAATCGGACATACCGCCCACCAAAACATATTGTTTTCAACTTAAATTCATTAACAAAAAATAAACGATAGCCTTTAAATAACAAAACTTTAACTTAACAATTATGATTGAGTACAGTGGACTGTATAACTGTAAAACTATAAATAATTAACTACTTACTTAAAAACTTGATTGTACATAGCTATATAATATTATGTTATGTTTTGGCAGGAATACATTTCAAAGTTTTTTACAATCTATCACATTGAAGAAAGTAACAAAATATTATGCAAAATCTTACATTAACCTTAGGTACATAATTAAACATTCTTACTTCATACATTAGATCTTCAAACAAGTAAAACTTAAACAATTCTCAACGTGACTTTCAAACCTTTTGTAAAATAATACAAAGAAATAACTTTAAATTAATGTGTTTACAATTTCTTATCTTCTTTATGTTTTTTATTGAAAAATAATTTAATTTCAATAATAACAATAAACAATACATATTAATTTAGCTTGTAAATACATAACTCATTCTTTTTAATCAATTTTATTTGGAAGTAAAACTAACTTTGATAAAGGTCTTTTTAATTCTTTACTGCCCTTACATCTTACTGTTACTATTCGTACTAAACCATCTGAGCCAGGATGGACTTCTTTTACGCAACCTAATAACCATTTAGTAGGTGGTAAGTCCTCTTCCTTAATTACAACGACATCTCCAATATTTGGCGACTGAATGTTGGTGTGCCATTTACTTCGAATGTGTTTAAATACTCAGATCTCCAGCGGTGCCAAAAATCCTGAGTCATCTTTTGTATACATCGCCATCTTGTGAGTAGGCCAGCATCAGCCTGCTTATAATGAATGTCAGGAACACCAATCAATGGTTCGCCAATAAGAAAATGTCCAGGTGTGAGTGGTGTTAGTGTGTCGATGGTCTCGTCTAGTTGACAAAGTGGACGAGAATTAAGAAACGCTTCTACTTGGGCCAATAGTGTAGACATTTCTTCATACGTTAGTTTTGTATCTTTATTAAATAATTCTCTAACACCAACTTTCATGATCCCATTTTTATCTAAAAATGGAGAAACTTTGACTAGTGTACTTCTGGGTTTAACTCTTCCTTCCTTCTCTATATCATCCAAATCTTTTTTATAAACAAGTCCTTGATAATATTTAATACACATCTTTAGTACTTCTTCCATTTCTTCTACTTGTATGTATCTTTCTTTCTGACATTCTTCCTTAGGTCTCAAAAATCTTCTACAATATGACAAAACTCTTTTCATCCGCGATAAACTCGAAAATCTTTCCCAAATTGGTACTTCAAAATCTTCTTCTTTTGTGTTGTGTAAACTCTTCAATTCTAAATCTGTTTCTGGAATATCTGTTTTTGTTGTGTTAGCGTCACCTTTATCTTTCAGCCATTCTGGTCCATTCCACCAAAGATTCGCACTCTTTAATTCGCAAGCTTTAATTCCTCTTGACGCGATATCTGCTGGGTTCTTAGCAGATCGTATGTGACTCCATCTGCAGCAGTCCACAACTCGCAAAACATCTGCCACTCGATTAGCGACAAAAGTCTTCCACTTACTTGGGTGAGATTGCAGCCACGATAAAACTACCATTGAATCAGTATAAGCGTATATCTGCGTGTTCGTCAGTTTAAGTAAATTTGATGTTTCTTCAATGACTTCTGCCAAAAGCGCTGCTGCACATAACTCAAGTCTAGGTACGGTAAGTTGTTTCAACGGAGCAACTCTTGTGCGAGATGCTATCATGGTAACATAGACATCATCTCTTTCATCGACGACTCTAAGGTAAACGACAGCTGCGTATGATTTCGTTGAAGCGTCTGCGAAACCATGTATCTCCACCACCTTACTTCTTGGAGCTGTGTGAAACCATCGTGGGACTTCAAGCGATTGTAATTCAAGTAAGTCATCTCTATAGCATTTCCATTCTTCTATTAAGTCGCAGGGTAACTCATCATCCCATCCCTTGTTACAAAGCCAAAGTTTTTGTATCATGACCTTTGCCACTATTACTACAGGAGATAACCACCCAAAAGGGTCAAACAAACGTGCAACATCTGAGAGAATAGACCTTTTTGTCACAGGAAGTATTAATTCAGGTAAGTCTATAGTTATTTTAAATGTATCACTTCTTCTATCCCATGTTAAGCCTAATATTTTTATTATTTTATCTAGTTTGATTTCTAAATTTTCTCTTATTATATTATCATCTTCTTTTATGTATTGTATGACTTCTTCAGCATTACTGGACCACTTTTGCATGTTAAATCCTCCCCTTTTTAATACAACCTTTATTTCTTTACAGAGCTTCTTTGCCTTTTCTACATCTTCATGACCTCCCATTAGATCATCAACGTAAAATGATGTTTGAATCGCATTAGCAGCTTCAGGATATTCTAGCATTTCATCATTTGCTAATTGTTTCAGTGTTCTGACGGCGAGGAATGGTGCTGCGGCCGTTCCGAACGTAACTGTTAAAAGTTTATAGCTTCTTAATTCCTCGTCTGAATTGTCTCTCCAAACAATGCATTGTAATTTTGAGTGGTCTTCAGACATCTTAACCATTCTGTACATCTTTGTTATGTCTCCAATGAAGCAAATCTTATTAGTTCTCCATAAAGTAATAAGACTGCGAAGATCTCTTTGTAGAACAGGACCTACTCGCATTAAATCATTCAGTGATAAACCGTTGGAGCCCTTAGCTGAAGCGTCGAAGACTACACGGACCTTAGTAGTCTCTTTGTCTTGTCGAATGACAGCATGATGAGGCAAGTATATAGTGTTCTTGTCATCATCATCTTCTAACTTCCTCATGTGACCCATACTAATATATTCTTTTATAACCTTTGCGTATTCTTCTTTTAGTGATTTGTCTTTAGCAAATTTTCTTTCTAACTGTTTGAACCTCTTTGTTGCAGTATCCTTAGTATTTCCTATTTGTTCAATTGTTTCTTCTAAACTTTGCTTTAAAGGTAGTTGTACTATATATCTTCCTTCGTGATCTCTTTGGGTTGTTTTTGTATATATATCTTCACATTCTTCTTCTTCTTTTGTAAATATCCTCTTCTTGTTGTATAAGAACGTGTCTATTTCCCAAAAAGATTTAAGTAAGTCATTGTCTTCTCTGATGAACATACTTCTTAGTGTTTTCGTATTGTTACGGTCAGCATGTGTAGTCTGGCCAGACAAGATCCAACCCAGACTAGTCTTTTGGGCTACTAAACCGTTGTGTAGGCGTATGATGCCGTCTTCAATAATTCTCGTAAAAACTTCTACACCTAGTAGAAGGTCAATGCTGCCAGGTGTTCCGTAAGTAGGGTCAGCTAAATCAATAGTTTCTATTTCCATCTGCAGTGAAATCTTTTTGGCAGGCAGAATCGACGATATTGTTTTCATCACATAAGCTTCCATTTCAATAGGCGACGACTTAGTGTGTAATGACAATTGGACCTTATACTTCAAATCTTGTTTTTCTTCACCTATACCCGAGACTGTACCATGTACTCTTTTCTTCTTTAGGTTTAGTAAATCGACAACTCTTGACGTGATGAAAGACGCTTCTGATCCCTGGTCTACAAGTGCACGAAAACGGTGAAGTTCACCTGCTTTGCCTTGTATGTAGACTATCGCCGTAGCAAGTAGAACCCTTCTACTAGATTGTGCTTCGCTTGAGTAATGCGCTGTGACTTGTGCTTCTGATGTTGTTGCGCTTGTTGGAGTCGTTGTGTTTGTGTAATCAATCCCTCGCTTCTTGTCTAAGTGTAATAGGGAATGATGTCTTCTTCTACAAATGCTGCAAGACGTTTGTTGTTTACAATGTGAAACGGTGTGATTGGGAACTAAACAATTAAAGCATAACTTATTCTTGAGTGCAAATTGATGTCTGTCTTCAATAGTTTGTTTAGAAAATTCGTTGCAGTGATAAATATAATGATTTTGTTGACAAAAGATACACATCGGCTGATTGTTACTTATTAAATGTGAATTCTTAATATTCTTAGCGGCATGGAATGATTTTTGTATTGACGATCTATCTTTAGTTATCGTTTGTTGATTGTTCGTTGTTATCATTTCCAAGGTGCGATACTTTAACTCAAGGAATTTATTTAAATCTTTCCAACTAGGCAACTCTTCCGATTCTTGTTGATAAATATATTCTTCCCATGATTTGTGTGTCTCCTGGTCTAATTTTTGTAGGATAATATAAATTAAAATTGGACCCCATGTATCGGTACAAATTTGCATATTTTTTAGACTATTTAAACATTCATTAGTTGTGTCCAAAATAAATTTAATTTGTATGGATGTTTGTGTATTTACCTTACGTATGCTAAAAAATCTTTTAAATATTGAGTTTATAATAATCCTTTTATTACCGTAACGATTCTTTAAAGTGTCCCAAGCTTGTTCATAATTATTTTCGGTTACATTAATATGTTTCAATAAAGATGCGGCTTCACCGGTAACACTCAACTTAAGATAATGTAACTTTTGTACCTTTGATAATGACGAATTATTATGCACAAGTGTAGTGAACAAATCTTGATATGATAAAAATTCATCGTATCTTCCTGAGAAAGTAGGTAACTCGATGTGTGGAAGTTTCACCCCCGAAATACACGGTTCGACCATTGAAACACCCATTTCACCTTGTTGCATCACGTTTTTATTCGCACCCAATAAATCTATCATGTCCGCTTTAAAGTTGATATACACATCTTCGTATTTATAATATTCTTCGTTTAAAAAATAAGGAATCACGCCGCGCTGATCTCTCGTCGTACGTTTCGATAATTGTAAATGTGCTTCATTAAATAACTTCCAATAGTCTTCCATACACTCCAAACGTGCTTTAATATAGCCCTCCGTTAATCTCACTTTAGGTGATTTTTTAAAATTAATTTGTGTCTTTTGTAACTTCGATGCTAAATCTTCTAACATGTTAATATAACTTTCTTGTTCGGAAGTAATAGTAGTAGCCATTATGTTTAATTATATTCTTAAATATTATCTTCTTATAAATGCAACGATTCACTTCAAAATCTTCACTTTTAATAATTAATTATAACTTCTTTTGTCTTGACATCAATTGTAACAAAACGTCGCTAACTTGTAACTCGTAAACAACTTTTTTTGTAAGGATTGCTCGCCGGCCGATGCACTATTGTTCTCGTTATCGCAAAACTATCCGGCTCGATATAGGCCATATGTTCGGTCACTAGGGTTCAATTTAGATTGCGATATACTGAATGATGATTTTATAAAGAAAAAATACGTCTTGCTTGTATGATACTTTAATTACGACTCAAAATGACAATTCAATCGGACAACATCTATAACACTTTCGTATGTTATATAACTTGTTGCTTTTGTACCAATAACATATTAAGGGGATTACTATGGTCAAAACCGGAAAACACCTTATACATATTGAATTTTGTTGAGGAAACTGTTGGTACGATTGTCTTAAAAAAAATATATGTGATACTCAAGGATATAATTAACAAAGTGTATTGTTTACTTTTCAGTTTAGAACGGCCTAAACATAAAAAAAATACATACAAATCAACCCCTTTTTGAACATAAAACGCATTTTGTTAGGAAAAGGGCTACATATTTATACATGAAATTTATACCAAAAAATATGTTATGATATTTGTAACAATTTGTATTGATTGTTTTTTCAATTTTCATTATTATCGTTAAATTATCAAGAAAAAACTCGAATTTATAATAAAACCCACATAAAACCTCACCTCTATTGCATATTTTCGACGAAATTTGACGGTGTCAGTTCGACTCGGACGGGGGACTGTACGTGCGGTTTTTTTTGCAAAATAACGCTAAAATTCACCGAATTGAATGTTTTGTTAAATTAAACCAGATTGTAATAGGTATTTACATGAGCAGATCATGAAATGAAAGTTAAAAATAGGTATGTAAAGATATAAAAATCTGTTTGTAAATTAGTTTTGTTTTTGAAAGGCGTCATTGAATAATATCCAGTGTTGATAATTTTTGACAGTAAAATATTATCAGAAAACACATACCTATAAAACAGTAACCAGACTTTCCCTGTGCCTTGAATATTTTTTAAAAAAGATTATAAATAAATAAATAATAAATAAAAATTCTTTATTGACAATAGAATACAACATTTTGAAATACCTACTGAAGTCTCTGACTCCCAAACTAGGTAAAACCTGTATGTCAGGAGTCAGCGCCCTCTTCCAGAGAATATTCAAAAAATGCCAATAAGAAAAACAAAAAAATAAAAATGTATAACAAACAAAAAAATAAAAGTAGAAATTGTTTTTTCCGGCATGCATGTATGTGTTTTAGTGTTTAGGCCTTGAATGTGTGTGTATTTGTGTGTGTGACTAATTGCTGTTCTATCGTGATTAATTGCTGTTCTATCGTATATTTTAAGGGTCCAAAACAATCCAAAGCCGGGAGATACTGACACAAAATTTTGGGTCATTTGTAACCGGATGGCGGTTCTACCGTGGTCTTAATACGCAATGACAAAAAGAAAAATCATGGTCAGAACAGTGGTACCAGCATACTAGTCGCGTGGGCGTTAGTAGAACTCGTCGGATAAATTACGGAAGGCAAACGATTTGTAATACAAAAATTTTAGGATTTACCGATAGCCCATAAAAAAGAAGTAGGCGGTAGTGTCATGCCATACTTTTCCGGTGTAATTTACAGCCCACAATACCGACGTGAATGCGTTGATTTAAAAAAAAATTCAACCATTTGTACCAGGCTAATTTTTGCACAGGTAATCATCGTCCAGTAGCCATGTACGAAAATCGCCATGCCATACTTTTCAGACAGTTCCAAATGGTCGCCATACCGCCGAAAATCAGCAATTTTTTTTTATATTGTATAAAATCATTTAATTTTATATTATTGTATAAAATTGTAGGAAAGTCAAAACTGACATAAACGTATAGCAACATTTTTAGCCGACGCCATTATAGGACGAAATTCTCAATTCAACTGAATTTTTTGTTGGTTCCGTTACCTCCGCACTTTTAACTGGGTGAACCGATGATTTCTTCTACACTAATATTATAAAGAGGAAAACTTTGTTTGTTTGTTTGTTTGATTGTAATGAATAGGCTCATAAACTACTGGACCGATTTTAAAAATTCCGTTCACCATTCAAAAGCTACATTATCCACGAGTAATATAGGATAGGTTTTATCCCGGAAATTCCACGGGAACGGGAACTATGCGAGTTTTTCTTTGAAACCGCGGGCGGAGCCGCCGGCGGAAAGCTAGTGATTCATAAAAATATAATTTATATAACAATAATTCCTTTGCAGTGACTCTCCGAGGAAAAAAGAAATAGATTCGTGTTACAAATTTTAAAATCATACATAGAACATTTCCATCGACAAGGTTTTCTGGTATTTATAATCTACCGCCTGACAACTTAACCTCCCCTCCAGTTGGTTAGTTGTCAGTCGATCGCTTACATTTTTTGAAGAGACGATCAGCGAGCCAATTGATCTTAAACAGCCGACCAGTGCGGTCTATAAGTGCCATAGCCGTGCCTTGTGATTTATGTAAGATTTAAGAAAACTATCAAGTGAATGTACCAAGTGAAGGAATAATAAAATATGAATTGTGACGAAGGCGTTTTTATTCTACAACCCAACATTCGGGATAATAATAATCAAATAAGGCGTCATTATAAATATATTTTTAAGAAAAACGAAGGTTTTTTCAGTATTATTTTTTGTTAAATTTTTACTTCACGAAAGCGAAAACTCTTCTGAAGACGTCAACTCTCTGGAAAATCTGTTTAATCGGAGGATTTTAATAAGATACTAGATAATATGTCGCAGTCATCTGCTATTTGATTGAAGACTAGAGCGATTATTGAATGACCACATTTAATTTAATGACTAAAGAACAACTCGTCATCCAACAATATGCCGAACGTTCTATCCGCTCTGTTCAAAGGGCTATAAATTCGCTAACTAGTTGGACGTCGTGAGTGATGCTTGTTAAATCAACGTTCGGCCTAGTAATCCAAACAAATATCAGATTTAATCAGATGTCGGCGATGTCTTATAGACACAAATAATGGAAACAATGCTAAAAAACATAAATTTAAAGTTACAACATCATAAAAAATAGATTTGATCGGAGCCCTCAGTGCGCGAGTCTAACTCGTACTGGGTAGGTTTTATTTCCTTCTCGAATACCTTTAATCTTCAACTGTACTATAATTTTCCTGTTGCCATGACATGGTGGTACTGATCTACACACGTCACATGCATTTTTTCCAAAGCCACAACAAAATAAATTATCCAAGTTTGCACCCTTATAAAACCAATTCCAAGTTGCCCAATTTCTTCCTTGCCCGCGCCAACATAATATGTAAGACTGTTTAACTATAGCGTTGAACATTGTAATAGACCATAGATACCGACACAACTAACACTGTATTCTTTGAACGGAAGGTATGACCCATATCAGTCATAGTCATAGGCTCTGGTAACTTCAGTCGCAGGAAAATCACTCATTTTGTAATGTGTTCAAAGATAAACAGTAGAAAAAAATAAACTCAGTTTAAAACACGTTATAATATTTTTGATTTGAAGCTGCTATATAGTCGATAAATAGGCACCAAACTCTTAAAGGGGTATAATATTTTAATGTTTAAAAATCGAAACACATTTTATTTCTCGTCATCATTTCAAAGACGTAAGGGATTTAAAAAATTAACCCCGAACTAACTACAAAATACATAACAAGTCGAAAAAAACGTGATTTCTTGTCCGTTCCCCTATTTTTTTCGGTGTGTGTAGGTTGCATGCATATATTCCTACTAGGTATGAAGAGATATACAGAGAACGCTAAATACATTTGCCTGGTCACCATTACCATTCGATACACCATGACATGGTAGAGGCCGTTCTATAGAATTACGTCAAATAATGTACTCCATCTTTTATATCTCTGTAGGTGAGATGTTCTCCACCCTAGTCATCATCAGGTCTCCAGAATATAGTAGAGTCCGTGTTGAATAAAATTAATTTCTAAATCGGTGTTTTCTTAACTGTTCCCAACTCTGGAACTTATAATTACTTGCTTAGTCATTTTAAGGTCTCCAGAATGGGTCATGTAATTTTTAAATAAATTTTTTAAATAAATTTTTACGTGCTAAATCTGAAGTGGACCTATTTAATCTTAATATTATATCGTTTGTCTCTAATTGTACCTTATTTTTAAGTCAGACTTTGTAATAATTGTTATCTTTGTGCGTTTTGGTATGTTTTGTACTGTAAGTCAAAGATGTATAAATAAATAAATAAATAAATAAATGTAGTAGAGACTTTGCTTATAACGGTTAATGTTGAAAGATGAGTCTTCCTACATTACATTTACAACATACATAGTACACAATATTTACTATTCATAAATGTAATATGTTACTGCCTCTCAGAGAAAACATAAATTAGGTAGAAACCACTAACACATTACGATACAATACGATACAGTATACAATTCTATAATCTTTGGTCACTTTTACTTCAACAACGATGTATATTTATAGAGGGCGGTTAAAAAAACAAATTCAAATGTAGTGACAGAATCATTAAGGTCGTTGAACCGTGTAATTGCCTTAACATAATTATTCATAGGTACTGACATATTTCACTTTCGATTCATCTAATTACAGGATTTCCCAAGCTCTATACTTAATACGCATAACTATAAACATAATAAAATCAAAATTGCAGTTAAATTTTTTAAGTTTGTATGTTATGTAAGAGGAGCGATATGTCCATCTACTGGTCCGATTTTGACAACTATGTATTTAGTCAAAAAAAGAAAATTGATCCGAATGCCTATGACTATTTTATAATGGAATGGTTAGAGAAACAAATTACCCAATCGTAAGATATGAATCACGCGGTAAATCCAAATTAAAGACACTATAATAAGTTACGGACATGATACATGATTTATTCGTATTATTATTTAAAGAGGAAGTGTTAAGAATTGTTACATCTACAGAGGTTATCACGAAAACTATTGTAATACATTGAATTATACAAGAATTCGTTTTAATCCACCGCTGTAATTAATTACCAAATTAAGACGCTTGCGTGATAAGAAAATAAACACATCAATCTATTACAAACTGTATTTTGTAACAACACACAGTCTAGATAACGTTACGAGTTACAAATGAAGCAATTTCGGATCCTTCCTTGACCTATAAGTCCCAAATCACCTCACCACAGATAACAGAAAACTCTATTTTCATTTTTTATGACACTTTGTCAAGAGTTTGTCAAACATTTGCCCAATGAGAACGCAAACAACGTCGTACCTGTACCATTTCTGTATACAACTATCATCTATACTAAATATTATACAGCTGAAGGGTTTTTTTGTTTGTTTGAACGCGCTAATCTCGGCAACTACTGGTACGATTTGAAAAATTATTTCGGTGTTAGGTAGCCCGTTCATCAACGAAGGCTATAGGCCTTCCTTGACCTAAAAGTCCCAAATCATCTCGCTAAGACTAATAGGAGCGGAGCCACGCGAGTGAAACCGCGAAGCGCAGCTAGTCTATGTATACAACTGTGGTATCATTACAGTGTTGTCAACAGGCCTCGACCCGCGGCTTTTCCCACCATGTGGGAACTAGCGCATTCCTTTACAATTACACAATACCATACAATTCACAAAGTCACTGCGTTCAGTGTTGATTACTTTAGAAATATGTTTCATTTGGAGCAATTAATCGAATGTTCTCCATTCATATTTGTTACTTTTTATCATTTATGGCTACACAAATAAGTAGGGTTTAAGAATTATTTTTACGAAAATTCAACTCTTACTACTTTTAATTAATTACTCGAACTGTAGTCGAGAAACACATTTGACTCCTACGCTATAAATAAATATTTTACATAGGCCAAATAAATATTATTAAAACATCGATATACATTTGTATCAATATACATTTTCCTTTACTTACCAGTGGAACTAACCACGATAGAACAAAACTTTAAACAATATTTTTCACTACAATGTTTTCAAAACCATAGCCTGAAAAGCGGTAAGCATTGAACTATGTAAGTGAACTAGCAATAGTGAGATGAAAAAGTTAAATTCATTGCGGTATATTTTCATCACCGTAGCATTTATTCACTAGACTCTATACTTCTAGCATTGTTTCAAAACCCGCTGGGACTGAACAAAAGCTTTTCATATAAAAATTTCATCAGAAAATCCATTCATAGCAGAAAAGGGCATTCGTGCTCTGTTCGCTTAACCACTCAGCTGCAAAATAATATTACGGAATTTAATAAAATATCTCTATAAGGTTTTCATAATCTCTTCTCATATAATAAACTGGAAAATTCCATAAAAAAATCGAATATGAGCTTTTTACGGCGAAAGCTTGAAATTGCTCAAACACGTAAATATTAGTATGACAAACTGCTATCACACTGAATGTATCTCAAGATGTGTAAACTTGCACAATAGCCAATGGGCTCTCTTCACAATGGGCAGCGTTGGGCGAGTAGAGGCAATCACGAATCACGATAGTGTAGAGGGCCTAAATATCTATGATCGGCCGACATTTGTAGATGTTTTTTATCACTGTAATGGAAGCAAACATCGACGATCATTTGTTGGGCCAACGCTGCCCAATGTGAAGAGGGCCCATAAAACAAACTTCATAACAAAACAGAGCTCTATTTGCACTCACTCATTAACTGGGTTCAAACAACCAACGCAAACATCAGCTCACGATATGTCCACTTTAAACTTTACTACGTCAAACAGCGAACATTATCATCACAAAAGCGAGTATAGCTTTCTCACAAAACAACACTGACCAAATACTATAAAGTTCACTTATGTTATGTATGTAATGTCGCACTTTAATTTCATACCAGTATGCAGTCTATGCATAAGAAGCTTTCAGGCCGGTTTCTAAGTTGAGAATTGATTTAACGTTTGAGAAACCTTCTGCCGGCATATACAAGAAAATATTTAAGCAACATAAATGTATGGTTTAAGACGTTCTTAACGTCAAATACCATACATTTATGTATGTGTATGCTACGTAAAACTAAATAAATTTCGGGACTTTCAAAACATTATTAATTATTATCAACCACAAACACTACGATCGGCCATTTCAATGTCAGTGAAAGTGATAGTATAATTTCTAATCGTTTCCTATGTAGCGAAGCCTGTTCGCTTGTATCGGGTGAGTTTCTTATATAATGAGGCACTAATATGGGATATAAATAATAATTTGTGATTATTTATTGCGTTGCTGAAATTCCCAGGGTCAGAAGAATGCTGTCACATTATAATTTCCTGCGATGATTAAAAAAATCAAGTTTACTATAAAGAAATAGATTGTACAGTGTAAAATAGAGTCAACTGTACTTCCAATAATTATTATACCTCTATCTTTCTAATCATGTATAAGAATCCATTATAAGTTGTTACGTAATTGTTTTGTCATACATATCAAAATATAGTCAATAATCAATGTTATTTACGATATTAACTATAACCAAACACAAACGCATTACCTCCTATTTCCCAAGACCACAAAATCTATACAATCCTACATCTCTAGCATTAAAACTGACACACAAAATTGACAGAAAATCCAATATATAGAACACAAGATTCACCAACAACACTGTTCTTCTACCACATACACACACACACACACACACAAAGCAGACCCTTGACATTCACCTCTCGAACGAGTTGTTTATAGCAAATTTCCGGTTACCGCGAAAGCGCGTGACGTCACCGCACCGCGACGACAGCCGATTTCAAGATGGAGATGTTGGGGCTTGTTTACATTCAGCTGCCTGGACATCAAGATATTGTTTCTAAATGGATTGATGGATCAATTTGCAAAATCCAAGATGGACAGATAAGAACAATTCAGACGGTATGTTCTACATTATCATGTAAGTATACATTTTTAGTAGATGGAACTTACATTCGTCCTAAATAATTTATGACGTTTACTATATGATTAACTTTATATTTATCCTTATAAATCGACTAATTTATGTTAATTATTTTGTTGAAAAGATTACTCTATCTGTGGGTTTTACCAGAAGAGACCACAGTCCACAAGCACTTAATTTAGCATTTCACTATCAAATACGTTAATCATTTAGCGATAATTATTATACATACTGTAATTGTATTGTACATCATCTATCAATGATGTACCGGCATCGAACTCTTTGGAAAAACACGCGTTATACTAACAAACTAACAATTTACAAGACACATTTGCAACAATGGAGCCAGGAACATTGAGTAGATATGTACCCCACTTTAATCTAATAACATGGAAAGCTTCACTAGCCTCTTCATTTAATTCTACATAATCATCAAACGAACTGGCCACACTTATTTACTCTACATACACAAAAGTCGCGAGTAAAAGTCCCCCACAAACTGCCGATAATCGTCGAGTCACGACCACTTTCGACAAAGAAAGAGCCCACAAGGCTCATAAACGTTGACATATGACCTGCATCCAATAAATCGGCGATGTAAACACGCGAATTGAACAAAGCGGTCAATATGTTGTTATCGTATTGACGACGATAATTTGTCAAAATTACGACAAAAGAGAGCTCCGTCCAGTATCTACATCATCATACACACACATACGGTCACAGTATACGTCATACTATATATTATGGTAAAATATATTTGTGTAACTGAAGAAATGTGAAAATCAAAATGCCTTGACTTTATAATTATCAGAAGATATGACCAAATTAAAACAATAATATTGATCTATTTTGGATATCATTTTGAAATTGCCAAATCTCAAATAATTATCAAAGACAGAAAACGATACAATCTCAACAATATATCCCAAAACAATCAAATAAACTCCAAAACACGCTAAATCGAACAATGATCGTTCAATCACCATCCAAAGCAGACAAGCATCGTATTAAACAATGCCAGGAGGCTTACGAAATCTGACATCAAGCGAAAACCATATTCGCAGATCGATTTCATTAGATGCCTAGATCAGATCAGATCTCGAACCAGTGGTGGAGCAAGAAAAGGGCGGTGGGGGCCCCAGTTGGTATACGAAAGGGAGCCCGGCAGTAGACAATGGTATTTTTAATGCACAAAACGTAAAAAAGTAGTTATTATAAAGAAGCTTTTTGCCCGCGGCTTCGTCCACTTTATCTATAATTATATACCAAAATCTACTTCTTGAATCACTCTATTTATTAATAAAACCTCGTCAAAATCCGTTGTTTTAAAGATTTAAACATACATTGGGACGGACAGATAGCGAAAGTTTCTATGTTTTATACCTACTATGTAATGATGAAGTGTTATGCTCTTTTTAGAAAAAACAAGAGGCAGTGTATTTCCGCGGGGCCCGAAAGCGGCCCGGGCTGTCAAAAGCTCGCACTACGCCACTGCCAAGAACCTAGCTCCTAGCTCATAGAGTAGGCTGGCCAGGCGCCGTGTCGTCCACCCACTTGTCATACCACGATACTTGGCACTATCGCAATATCCAACTTTATGGCTATTGACTTGCATAATTGCTATATTAATTAAAACCATAACTTTGTCACGAGCCCGGTGTTCTGCTTGATATGGACTGTTGGACAACTAACATTTTTGATTAAATTAGTGTAATGAACATGGAATAATAATTTAAGTCTATTAAAAATATATCTATAAAGTAAAGAAAAGATGATGAATACTCGTACAATTTAAAATCATTAACCCAACTGAAGCTGTGGTTAATTCAGTCAAAGATAAAAAAAAATATAATTTGGAAAATCCAAAAGTGCACGCCTCATAATTTTTTTTTAATAAATATTTATTAATTATTATTTTTGTTTATTTAATAACAATTAAACCACATCGAATCAGACCCTGAAAAATGAAAGGGTTCTATTCCTGAGCATACTCAAGCGTAAGAGAAAAAAAAAGACTCGATTAGTAAAGTATTTCGGTCGCTATCGTGTTAACAAGAAAAAGGATCCGCACATACAGACACACGGACGTCCAAGACAGAACTTTTTTAAACTGTTTTTTAACTAGTTTAAATAACAAAAATGACATCAAAAATATCATGAACGTTAAAAATAGTGTTTTTTCTTAATATGTGTGTGTATGTATTATCTTACAAGTGCAATGTATGATACATAAAGACATTTTAAGTTTGAAAAATCAGATGTTTTGCGCGAAGTGACAGTAGTACCCACCTCAACGCTTCGCTTATGAGGCGTGCAATAATTGACCATATCGGGGTAATTAAAAAGGAATTAACGATAACGTTTCATTAGTAATGTAAAAACACTTTCTTTATTAAATTTTAATCTGCGGCTTCACTTCAGATCAGTTTTTTTGTAAAAAAACATTCATCCATCCTACGTTATAAAATTTCGCGTATATAATAAACTAGTGGTCCGCCCCGGCTTCGCCCGTGGTATATATTTTGCAATAAAAGGTAGACTATGTCCTTTCTCGGGTATCAAAATATCTCCATACCAAATTTCATGTAAATTGGTTCAGTAGTTTAGGCGTGATTGAGTAACAGACAGACAGACAGAGTTACTTTCGCATTTATAATATTAGTAAGGATAGTATGTATTGTAGAATTCTTTTAGGTTAAAGATTTCTTATGAATATTAGGGAATTCAAATAAACTTGATTTGTGTAATAGAAAATCACTAAAACATAAAATATTATTCAATGTAACTTAAAGAAAAAAACAGAGATTCTACATTCAAAATTTCAAACCCTCATGCGCTGCAACCGAACGAATCTCTATTTAACAATTACAAAATAATCTTTTTTTCTTACTATCCTATTGTACTTAATCTTTATTATATATAAATCTCGTGTCACAATGTTTGTCCTCAATGGACTCCTAAACCACTTAACCGATTATAATAAAATTCGCACACCATGTGCAGTTCGATCCAACTTGAGAGATAGGATAGTTTAAACATGTAGGTACCACGGGCGAAGCCGGGGCGGACCACTAGTTATTTATATATTTTCTACGTTATACATAATTATATCTCACAAATCTATTAGGTAATCGTTCTCAAGCGATTATCTATACCGGATTAGTAAACGAGTATCGCAAAACCTTACAATGCCCTAGGATTATCCACATTCTTGTCGTGAATTATTTAAAAGTTAAAACGTTAAGTAAAACAACGTGCGACGTCCAGGCACCAGTGTGTTTACAAATTAACGAGTTTTCTAACGAAAGTTACAGCTTATCTATGTAAAATGTCTATGTACCTTAATTGCTAGATTCTACACTTTATGTAGCTTTGAATTTGTTATTAATTAACAATTTCAACCAATAGAAAATACAGTAATAGGTATGTATTATATTAAATACCTATATAGAATGAGTAATAAATATTTCTGTTTGCCTCTTTCGAGCAGGTAAATATTTTGTTATGGTAATTGATCGACGCCATGTTTATTTATGACATAACCTATTCTGACATTTCATTGTAAGGCCGCGCGCAATTTTTGTACCTCTAACGTCAAAAGGTCATTTTCAATGTCACGATCACTTCCTTACCATACATAATAATATGAGTCAACGGTTATAATTAATTATAAATTATCATAATACCTATTTGATATTTGTGAACTCTTAAATAATATTATTCATATTACATATTTGCTTGTGCTTAAGTTTATACAAGTTCCTATACAAGATAATTCTGAATACGAACTTTGCAATGAATTTAAAGCGGAATTACCTACACAATAAAATCAGCCATCTTATATCTTTTACCACTAGGTACCTAGTTTAGTGATTTTTTATTACACTACATTAAATCAAAAGCGTCACGCACAAGCACCGCGTTCCATTCTTTCCAATATCATCAAGATACATTCATTTGTGCACATTGCACAGATAAGAAAGCAATTCGCGAGAGCACCGTCCTGTCGATTGACGCCAAAATATCGCCGACAATTAAGCGACCGACACAAAGATTTAGCGGCGAAAGTGGTGTGACGGTATGCCGGTCAATTAAGAATAATGCTCAGCGATCGTTCCGAGAACACGGCTCGCGATCTGGATGCGACGCACGTCGTACACGTGTCTGCTATGAGTAAGACTATTGCTTTTCAGAATTCCACATCCACACTGGTGCACCGTTATTTTGAAACGCATTGAATGGCAGATGCTAGGCTTTTGTTTCGAATGGTAGAGCGGATGACTGTATTATACCTATACAAAAACATAATAGTATGTGTGTTCAAGTAGGTGCATGATTTCATCGCTTCATTGACGTCCTCTATAGAACTCTAAACGGCCAAACTCATCAATATCTCAGTTGAGTTTAAAATATCAACGTTAAATAAAGTCAATTATACTTACACATACATAGATGACGTAACGGTAATCTGTTGCGGTTAAAATGGTGTTAAATATTTACCTGTAACAAGAAAAACAACGATTAAATATAACGATATTTTAAATACATTTTGCAAAACTTACATAACAAAGAACCACTACTTAATATTCTGCCACAAAATTGTTCATCTTATACACGAAAACTGACTCACTCAAATCTAATCCTCTGACCGTTTAATGGGTACTACCTAAATGTATAATAATAAATAATAGTTCATACAGATTCCCTTCTTTATAGATAAGTTAGACCACAGATGCAAAAACTACCAATCTACACACACAAACACCCATACACAACACACCACAAACCCAGCATGTGACAAGAATTCGCATCGATCTGACCCATTTAACATACTATTATAAACTAATAAACAAATAACAGTACATGGCAATTGAGAGCATGTCGATTGCGCGGCTGACCCGCGGGCCAATCACGGCTAATAAATACAAATTAGCCATAGACGCGGGCAGATGGACCAGCTAACTGGGCCACGGCAATTGTCAAATGAATTAAATCTGGGTATACGAGTACATATACGAACAAATCTCCTTACATCAATATACCAGTGTTGAACTTTTGAAATGCCAACCTTTAAATTAGAGGAATAACAAACAATCATTATTATATTTGGCTCAAACTAAGGTCAATGTATTGATGATGATGTATTGGACGAGCACACAACATTTGTCACGCAACTTTCATTTTATTCTAGCCGAATCAACTTCGTATGTAGGTACATCGATTTTTGTAACTTATTATTATATAGAAGAATGCTCATTTTTTATCAATTGGAGCTTTTTGCATTACGCAACTATACATTTAAAAATACCAAATGGTATTCGGTATTTTAAATTCAAATATTTTGTACTCTAGGTGCCGGATCGAACAATTAATCAGAAGACCAAATTGCAAGATTTATGGGCATCATACCTACCTAATCTATTAACTAATTATAATATGTAATTATATCTAAATACTATATGAATTACAGACTCATATACCTACAACAAGCCGCAATTAATCACATCACCAGATTCTAATAAAAACAATGACAACAACATTTAAAAGGTGAACAGGATTCGTTACATACTTTTACATATTGTACAAATGTATCGAATTGTCTCGCCTTGGACATACAATAGATCGATGTTCATGGAAGGGCCGAATTTCGCAATTATCGATTATCACGCTCACCGCAGAAATCGATTTCTATACGATTCGATTCACAATATCGATATAGCCGATTGCGCAACATGAATTAATAACGGTCAAGGATAAACATATTATACTCGTCTGCTATCAGAGAAACATCGTATGTTATGCATTAGAATAGAGCAATTAATAATATACACAAACCATTAAATACAATTATTGCGACCTGAAGTCATATTGATGGAATAATAATTAATTAAATAAATAAACAGATACTTTCTATGTATTATAAAATAGATAAGACCAAGGATAAGACGCTATGATGTGATTCGTGATCGTCTGTTCGTGTAAATGTGTATTTACAGTATCAATTATAATAAAATAAAAATAATTTAAGTGACTACATAACTGCTAAAAAGTCTGATATCTTTGGATAGCATCAGGAGCATTAGATACATATTAAATTTGATGTTCGTTGAAATATTTCTATGTAATCGTTGAAAATGTTCTATTCACAAAAACACATTTCTTAACAATGAATCATTAACCAATCACGTGTATCAAAACATCCAAAACAAAGAACATATCCAAAAATAGCCAAATATTCCTATCCAATTAACAGCTTACAAAAGCGATAAAACAACAAAAACGACCAAATCAGTAAACCGCTTTACAAAATGTCGTCACGACCGATCGTATCGATTTAATTGTGACATGCATTTAATTATTTCAATCGTTTCAGTGACAGACAAGTTAAGTGTTTTCAATTAGGGCGTCACCGTTCGACCTTGGCACCTTTATTAGCGGTTAGGTAATTGCGTACAATAATATTGCAAGAGAACTGATAAACGAATAGATTTGGCAGCGTTAATATTGCGGTGGGCAATTATTGTGACAAGCAATCAGTTTTAATTTGACGATCGTTGCGTAATATAAGAGTATTGAACCATTTTCTTAATGTAAGTTCACTATTTATTTGCGATAGTCGCTATAATAACACAACATTCCCTTGAAGGTTCTAATCAACGCATTCTCAAAACAAAAACATCTGCTGTAAAGACTCTAACCTTTATTACATTACACTTTCAATTCCCTCATTAAATTGCCCATATAAACTTATATGTATAATCCTATTCCTTCATCACAATAAATATCTGCCGAACCTTCACAAACACATACCTACAAACTCCACTCCCGATAAACCTACTACCTTATTATATTTCTCTATACATAACCTACAAAATCGCAAACAAGAAAGCTTCATCCACAATATGTGGTAACCAACATCTGTGAGACGCGATCGTGCGCCGAGCTGAAAGCAATCGTGACCACCACGTCATCTCTGTCACAGCCGCGTGACAACTGTGTCCTTGCGCTGCCCAGTGGCTGGCAAATAACAGCTCCATATTATGTTGCTAAGTTCATTTTATGTGAGGTGCTACTACGTTAAAACTCCACGTTTTCACGTAATCAACTTTGAGTAAAACAAACGTTGCAATTTCAACCATGTGCACAATTCGGTACATTGTAGGTAAATAACAGCTCTATATTATAGTGTTGCATCTTTCATTCGGCATGAGGTGCTACGTTCACACTGCATGTTTTTCAACTTTTATCAACTTTGAGTACGTTGCAATTCCAAACATGTGCAATATTCAGTACATTGTCTAATGTATCTAAATGTTGCTCATCATTCTATTAATTGTACATATTCGCAACTTTTGCAATCAATAATGCAAATCATTTTTAACTAATTTATTTGCAAAACCAAACGAGTTTATAATTTCATGTGCATTTTAATGACGTTAAATAAAAATAAAATTTACGATACACTATATTACAACATACGTCAAAGTGTAAAATAACACTTCTTTTTCATTAATAAAATCGAGACAAAATTATGCGATACTAATGAATATTCAAACAATATTTTTTAACACAATTACATAAATTATAATACGATTAGTAATGACTTAGATTCACGCGATTGTTCTACATTTTAATTCGTTTTCTACGGTACATTTTTAGACTTATTGGAACATTAATTATTAAAGTTCCAGGTTATTTGTGGAATAGCTTATTTCACGATTAAAGTGATGAAGAAGCTGTTGGTAGATTTAGAAAAAAACAGGATTTTATACAAATGGTTAGGGAGCCAGGTGCAAATTTGGTTAACTATTTCCTCTCAAGAGATAATTCGTCAGACGCATGAGAGTATAGTATTATAAAGCCTCGTGAACGTCAGCTGGCGCTCGGTTGGGGGGGTGAGCGGTTGTAGCCTCCCACGCACATAGGAAAAAAAATACATTCATTCATTCATTTCCTCTCAGCTAAAAATTTGTCAAATTGTAGCTAACCCAATATCTCAACGAAAAAAAATAGTCAGCTGGTTACAACATGGTGAATTATACGTCAGCTGGTGTCTCGAACATGAAAGTTAAATTTAAAGAAAAATTTATTTTCCGTTATTTCCTCTCAAACAAAAATTTACCTGATGATAGCTTATATGTAACTGTGGATAAACATATATGTCAGCTGGCTGTATCTTGGTGGAAAAACCGTCAGCTGATACGGGAGGCTACAACCGCTCTTCCCCCCAACCGAGCTCCAGTTAACGTTCACGAGGCTTCATAATACTATACTTTGATGCATTTTACTAATTACCGCTTGAGAGGAACTTGGTCATAAAATCTGCTGCTGGCTCCCGGACCAAAAGTAATTAATAATAAATAATAATGATACAATACATTAATATGTAACACGTGAGTTCATCATAACAAGGAAGCGTACCCTACAATGCACAATTAGGAATTCGCGCTTAACAACCGGCACTTCCACCGCTCATACGTGACACAACTCCAAATATTAGCTATCAACGATAAATTCATAGTGAGAGCACTAAATATAATAACAATGACGTCACAGCGCAACATCGACTGCACTTCAAATTGGGTCAGATGCAGGCGGGCCGCGCCGGCGCCGCGCCATGCTAATCGTGCATAAACTGCATAATATGCTCCTAATTGATAAACCGCTCACTAAATATAGGAAATTGACGAGTGTGTGCCCGATATTACGCCATTCCGGCGACTCGACTCGAATAGTATCGAAGTACAGGCCGCAACTTCTTACCGAGCGTGCGAGATACAATTAACGGACCGCGAGTGTGAGAAACTGCAACCTATGATGGATATTATCTAGTGTAGCGTAAGGAATTCATCATTTTATAATTCATT
This sequence comes from Colias eurytheme, assembly GCA_907164685.1. NCBI lineage: Eukaryota > Metazoa > Arthropoda > Insecta > Lepidoptera > Pieridae > Colias > Colias eurytheme. The sequence goes on along the minus strand of CAJQZN010042331.1, from coordinate 5,233 downwards.
TACATTTCGCAATAGACAACGTTTTTCTCAGGCTATACTAGTTTAAACAGTGGGTACTTTCAGTTGGTGTAATAATTACTGAAATAAATGAATTGCAAAAATAATAAGGCACAAATGGACATCGACCCTTTCATAACATAAAATGAATTAAAGAACAAAAAAACATTTAAAACCATGACAAAAACATATCACTATAAAACGTAATAAATACGACAAAATAAATCACATTATAAAAAGGGGAATAATAAAACGAGCGACTGAAAATAAAGTGAGCGACTGATTATGAGATACTGATTTAATAACTTGAGCGGTATGAATTTGAGTAATCGACAAATAAACTAAACAAGCAACGAAAATTAGTTGATAATAAAATACAGATTGAGCGTACTAAAGGAGGATTGTGATTAATCCATTTGATATATTAGAATTCAAACTGTGTGATTACATTACTATATGAGCGACTAAATTACTAGTTGAGCGAATAGATTACTAAGTGAGCGACTAAATTACGCTCATCTAGAGCGACTAAAAACACTAAAATAAATTGTTCAAATAGTTATTTGATAAAACTTTCAAAATTAAATTGAACTGATAGTAACTACTCTGTCCATTATAGTATTTTTCAAAGTGATTTTTCTATTCGAAATACCTCGATTAAGATAAAATGCCACTCAGTATAAATAAATCATATGCCAAATAATGAATATAATACAAGACGTAATTTTGTCATTCAAACAATTAATATTAGGTCGCTCAAATATTATGAAGCTGCTCATTTTGTATTTTATGTAACGCAAATGAATGTTTGTTAGTTGCTGATCTATTAATTTTTCATCGCTCGCAGTCAGTCGCTCACTTAGTAATTCTGTTACCCCAATTTATTATTTTTGTTAACTAAAACTTTAATTTACAGTTACTCGTTTAAATACTACCCTTATAAAAATAAACACTGTAACTTCCCGGTCATCAACCGTCACTGCGAATAAACGCATGCGGAATAGCATCGTATATAAACAAATAAAGCATGTACACTTAGTGTCCGATAAAACAGACATACGAGACAAAACCGCGATAAAAAATAGTTTATCTCTGTCATAATTAAGGCCGTGTCGGCTTTATTAGCCACTAGGCGTTAACACCGGTGTCGGGTGTCGCTTTAAATCAGGACCTCTGAGCGAAAACGACTTTCAAATGACCTTCACCTATGAACAAAGAGCTGCGTATCAGGATGAGATACGCGACACGTACCGCCAGATTTAAATGAAGCAATAAATAGCCACAAATACGGTCAACAAAGAGTGAAATGAAGCAAATCACCAGGGTTGCCACGAGCGGAAAAACACAACACATACACAACGTTTTGGAAAGCTTCTTTCCATATACCAAATTTTCCAAACAAATTCTTCATTTCGTCCTATACATTAAATATAAATTTATATCCAAACTTATCAGCTAGCTTTATCGAAACATAAGAACTAATTACACCAATTGGCAGCCCTACTCAAAGATAACAGTAGAGAGTGCAGCTTCCGCAATTACAGGCGCCACTAGTACATCAGTTCCCACTGAGGTTGAGAGTACGTGCATTAAGCACATTTTTACCCGACTACGCAAAAACGGCTATGGGAAGCCGCATGGGGAAATGGCGTATGACGCAATGAGTCAATGAAAGTTGAATAGTTGTGACTTGTGAGCCAATGTTTCCTGTGACCTTCTCGTAATGACGAATCGAATGGTGTGATTGAAATTTCTCTAGCTACAAACGAGATTAAAGCATTGATTATGTTGAAATACTAGGTAATGATATGAACCTTTGAAAAATGTATGGATGATTCACGAGCCAATATTCCATGCAAACTTTTTAAATAAGTATTGTAGGAATAAGGGGACCAAAACTACGAGATCTGTCGAACACAATATATGTAAGCATTGATCAATGGGAATAGAAATCAAATTGAAATGTACCTATGAATTACTGGTATTCCATAAATAAATTTTATTACTCAAAATTCTTACAAATTGGTTACAACATACACCTTTACCAGTCAAATAATAAATAAATAAATAATAAATAATATCCATTCTCAGTAAGGCAAACATTAACCGATCGACCGACACGTCAACTATCAATGATACGTGACTTGACTTTATTTAGACCCGAATCAAATTCATTTACGAGCTAACAAGTCGGTACAAGACTGACTGCATATTATGTACAGTGTACTGTTTATTATTTTATATTACCTATACTCACAGCCTATACTCTTTAGTCAAGACCTAAGTGTTATGGTCTGTGTAGACTGTAGAACGTTTATAAAATTTTCAATTCTTAAGAAAAGCATCAAGATAAATTATGGAACATAAAGATGATAATAGTGTAATCTACATAAGTCAAATATTATAATCGTTATCTCGGAATGATTAAAATTACCATCGAGACATTAACAGCCACAAGTATGTACAATATAAATGCAATACCTACAAGCGAAATATAACCATGGGCAACTTCTGCACCATAAATCCATCGAAGCTCGTCTATCAAAAGGTAAACAAACAGCAAACCGATCGTTCCAGAAACGTCTAGAACATCCGAACCCAATCGGGTCAGACCGCGTGCCATGCTGCATGCGTGACACGGCTCTCTTGCCTCCCGGTGATATATAGTATATACCCTACGTATACCTATACCTAGCTATACCTGTATAGCTATAAAACAGCTGTACCGTAAGGGACCCGGTTACGTCGCGAATAAATCGCGTGCAAACGATAACGAACGGTTAACGGTAACCGACCGAAATCGGGCCCGCACTTGCCGATCTGTCAATTATAAAACTAGACGGATGGTACGTGCGGTGTACACATTCAATTAACGTGTAGCGGTCCAATTGAAGTTGAATCTTTTGCGATCAATGTAAAAGTAATGAGTTAGTACATGAGAGTTAGAGTTAGTTAGAGTAGAACGAGGGAAATATTGAACATTGGACATACATAAGTACGCATTGCAATGTGAAAACTATTTACCCAACTCACTAACTGAAAAGTATATTCAAAACATTATCATAATTATTGTTTTGTTTTCTCTCTTGATTTGACTATTTGAGATAAACTCCATTCAAATCTATCAATTCTTGACAAACAAAATCTTTATTTATTATTTTAATGAGTTATGAACATTTCCCGTCATCGATATTTCTTACCAGCAATTAAAACGCGTATCTTTGATTATATAACAAGCTGCCGGCACAATGTATATACCAGGAATATCAAGAAGCCGAGTGATTAACCCCTTATCCGAGTGTTATAATGTTTTCATAACATTCGCCAGTTATAACTATCGGAATGCGGCACAATGCTCCTGCCCTTATCGTAATCACCCATAGCTGTATTTAATGTTGCCTACCTGCCGTTATAGAAGCGAAAATAATTTATTGCCAACACTAAACATACATCATTACAGCCATTTTATGACTGTCGTAAATACAACATAATTATACAAATTATGTTTACCATATACGAACTTATTTAATTCAAATTAAATTGTCCGCATTCTTTTCATAAGTAACATGCAATTATGTGTTAGACTTTATGTTTATGAATATTTACAAATCCATAATCGGCGAAGAAGACTGAGTTTATATCAACCATAGACGACCCAAATTAACAACATCTTCTCTTCATATAGGTATATAAAATTCTCTTGTCACAATGTTATTTACCATACTCCTCCGAAACGACTGGATTGATTCTCATGATATTTTGTGTGCCTATTGGGTAGATCTGATTATTCATACCCCATAAGTGATAAGAGTAAGACAGAATTTTCCGGGGCAGATAGTGCTATAATAACATTATTCTAACTATAATAATACAAGACACAAAGACTACAACAAAAATGCAATAATAACTCTGCCGTAACGCGTAAGCTATGCCGGTGTAAGCCTGCAATATTGACAGAGCGCGTTCCTCCACCACAAGTGTTCGTGAATCATAAGTCTAGCTTCGTGACCGTGTTATACATAATACTTTAATGCTGTGCGGATATAATTTAGATACAACATCTTTGTAATCTCTGAATGTATGCGTCGTCTGTAAGATTCTAGCTGACTCACAACGTCTTTCGCTCTCGACTTTTTAATATTTTGCCCAAGACAATTTTCATTTACCCTCCGCTCCTAATGCCCCAAGCATGATATTATATACCTAACCTAATAATAAAAAAGTACATGAAAGGCTAACAATAAAACAAATTTTATTATTCATTTATTATATCACCCATTTTTAAAGTTATATAATTTTATTACAACTAGTTAAAGTGTTATGATAATAGGAAGATTTTAATGTGCCTTGTACACATTATACAGTTTTAATGGTAAAGAAAAACTCATAAAAAGCCCTTTTATTTCAGATGTCAGATGAAACAAAGATATCAAAAGCATAAATGTGCCATGTCAACTCGTTTTACACTTACGTGTTATTCAAATTACATTAGTACCTGTATACAAACGTTTTTATCTTAATTACACAAACAATGACGCGTTAAATAACCATTAGCGTAAACTTCAAAAAGAGAAAACAGTCCACCTTCAACCACTAATGTTTTCGATAATGCACCATTAAACAACTCAATGCGATTAGATAAGTAATTATCTTACAAACAACACCATCACTCATACCAAACGTCAGGCGGAACAAGGTCGAAACACGAGTGAATGAAGTAAAACACCTCGAAACGGATAGTTCACGCGTATTGCGCATGCAAATTGCCAACAACGCGTATCTTGTACATTTTTGGCCACTTTTTACTGGATATATGATTAAGAATCAATTTTCCCATCAAAAACAACTTATGACACGTAACTTCACTCCCTTTTATCGTCAACCAACACTCAAGATGGCCGACCTCTTCCGTGAAATATAAAATTAACTCCTATGATTGATTGCTGTTAAAACAATGATTTTGCGGGCCGAGATATCGGTAATTACTGATGATAACGTTCTGACAACAAAATAGCATACCTACTGTTACCTTCCGTCTATAGATAACATTTTGTGAACAATGACAATGTCCTCGGTCGGATTAACAGACTGTTAAACAGTTACACACTAACGGGACTCGCCTCATTAACGAGGACGTAAGATATCAAATTGTACGTCAAAACAAACTTCATTAGAGACTGTAGCGCAACCTTTGTCAGAACTCGTTTATCTGGGAAGTAGACGGAGCGGGGACAGG
>CAJQZN010042330.1:216051-227290 GCA_907164685.1 Colias eurytheme | reverse complement strand
AACAGGATATATCCTTCTTGACATTCAAAAGAAAATTAAAAGACATTCTGTTACAAAAGCAAATCGAAGACTGGCGCGCCGTAACCCAATAGCTTCCTTTCTATTGATCTTGGGGTGATGATATACCTAATTATTGCCTATGAGAACGGTATTCAATGTACTGTTTTGACTTTCCTGCGATGTATATGTATTATTGTATATGTATATATATATATATATATATTTATGACATATAATATATTCTGCCCTAACATAAATTATATATGCATATATTTATTATATTTATTTATTATTAATATTAATATACTTCATTATGTATTTATTTTAAGTAGATACGCTTAATTTATTTTTTTTTAATATTAAGACGGACCTCAACCGCCGGTGCAGCCTGAAAATCAGCGCTGTTTTTGTGCAGCATTTTGCTGAGGCTGTATCCGTTTGCTAATCTTAAGTTAAATTTTGTTATGTTGTTGGCTGTGTTTTTTGCAATAAATTTATTTTCTTTCTTTCTTTCTTTCAACACCGAATTTTTTTCAACTCGGACCAGTAGTTCCTGAGATTAGCACGTTCAAACAAACTCTTCAGCTTCATAATTTTAGCATAGATAAAGCCTACAAATAGTTACAGATTAGTTCTTAAGTAATCATTAAAAAACTCAATGATTCTAAAAAATAAGAGTAATTCCGATTCACACTCATTCAATTGAACCCATCTGTCCAATCTCAACTTTTCTAACTTCAGATTGAAACTTTCTTTAGTTATTAGCTAATTATTATTCTTTTATGTTACACATACACCTCTCAAACTTTGCTCATTAATAATGCTTCATGTTATGTAATTACTTGATTTTGAGCAACTCGAGTTTTGTATAGATATATAGAGATAATATATAGCTCATTATTCGTTTTCTCATTGTAATAAATAGTCTGATGGATTACTTATTACAAAACTTAACGTCTAACATAAGGTTTCGGTAATAAGCGGCAGGTCTAATCCATACTAATATTATAAATGCGAAAGTAACTCTGTCTGTCTGTCTGTTACTCAATCACGCCTAAACTACTGAACCAATTTTCATGAAATTTGGTATGGAGATATTTTGATACCCGAGAAAGGACATAGGATAGGTTTTATCCCGGAAATCCTACGGGAACGGGTTTTTCTTTGAAAACGCGGGCGAAGCCGCGGGCGGAAAGCTAGTTATACATAACTAGCTCTAATCTATAGTCCGCGGCTAGACTCGCTGATATCTATTGTCTACAAAGCAAATTCTTGTTTACAAAATATAATATTATGCCATTAGGTGGGTATTAACAATTTTAGTCAGTACTTTCAACAGAAAAAGCTACCGAAAGGACCTATTTACTCTGTTTAATTTATCAATTATTATTAGGCATACAATTATTACATAAGGACAAATTTTATTTAAAATTTCTCGCTGAAAATAACAATTCTAACAAAATAGCTACAAACTTACAATGATAATAAAATCTATTTGTAAAGACGTTGTCGCTAAAAAAGAGTCATTATAAAAGCGCGCGAAAATATAAAACATTCTCTATTTTCTATTAATATTCGCACAAATTACGATGCAACTACACAGCGCAATTTTCTCTCAATGGATGCGAAACAAAGGGAAATAATTTGAAAATTTTTCTAAGGAAAAACACCTTATAGATTAAAAACATCTTCCTTCCGTAATCCTTTGTGCTTTCTGTTGCTAGCGCGTACTCTATTGTCGCTTACTCATGTTTTAAAAAGTTATATTTGTAAATACGGAATTTTATCCCTTTGTTCGAAAGTATTTAAGTTTGTTTTTTTATAAAATACTAACTGCGCCACTCCTGTTGATATTAGCGTAATGATATATAGCCTTCCTCGATAAATGGGCTATCTAACAACGAAATAATTTTTCAAAACGGACCAGTAGTTCCTGAGATTAACGCGTTCAAAAAAACATTCTACGGCTTTATAATATTAATATTATAAAAGTATAGATTCACGGTGTATTTTCCGGGAACTTCATCAAGTATAAATGACCTACAATATTTATAGCTGCTCAGGTATCTTTTTGGTTTCTTCGAATTCAATTTTCTGTTAATTTTTAGTACGAATGAATTACTTTAGTGTAATTTCAGAATTATTTAAGGCGAGTTGGTTTTTCTTAATATTTCGTATTATTTACTATTATAGCAATTTGTAAAGTATTTAATGAAATGATTCAGTTATAAAGTTATAAAATGCCTTTTCCTTATTTTATTAATCCCTACTAATATTATAAATGCGAAAGTAACTCTGTCTGTCTGTCTGTTACTCAATCACGCCTAAACTACTGAACTAATTTGCATGAAATTTGGTATGGAGATATTTTGATTCCCGAGAAAGGACATAGGCTACCTTTTATTGCGAAATATGTACCACGGACGAAGCCGGGGCGGACCACTAGTTAATAATAAGGAAAAGGCATCCATCGTTTACTTTAAGTTATGAATTCTACATTTTGTTATTTAAATTTATTAAAGAACATTGCTACTTTTTTTTCAAAGAATCCATAATTTAACCCAATATCATGGAGTAATTTTTTTTTAAATGAAATAAAACTTAACAAGCATGTTTACTCTGTCATAATTAATTATTATTGTTTGGTTTAATATTATTCTTGCATATTATGCTAACAATACATTCAACATACTATGAATTTTAATTTCTAAATGTCTGTGTGTCACACTCATCTCTGAATGGTTTTAAGTTTTAGTGATTAGGTATGTGAAACCAAAGTATGCGTTATTATCAAATCCAATAGTTGGCACAAGCAAAACCATATATGAATAACGCTATGTTAAATGTAAAAGTTATAATATGAATGTTTTGTGCAAATACATTTGGTAAAACATTACTTTGAATGAAGCAAATATTAAAAAATGACGTCAAAAGTATCCTTTTCTTAATAAATTATGGATAAGATAAGATTTTTCACAGAATATTGCTTTAATAATTTAAAAGTCTAGTCACGGTTGATGTCACTCCCAGAAAGTCTTCAAACTCCTAAAATATGTTTTCAAACATTAAATAAAACTTGTAATTCTGAGAAAATATTTCAAGTGAAAAGCAATATTATTTGTGTTTATATTTTTTTACAATTTTGTTCTTTAACGAATCGACAATAGAATTTATTATATAATTTTGGAAAGAAAATGGGTGAATCCGTAGCTGTAGCTGGAATTCTTTCGACGTGGTATGTTTTTGTTTTGTTTATTAATAAATGTGTGTTTATTTAATATTCAATACTAAAATGTTAAAATCTGTGATTAGCTGTTATTATTTTCTCCTTAAATTTTTCAAAATAGTTCTGCTATTTAGAACCGTAAAAATCGGAAGTTTGAAAGTGCCTTGATAAAGTTAAACACTATTCTTATTGTACATTATTCGGAAATAAATATAAAAAAACTGTGTTAGTTGCAATTTGTTTGACATTCGACCTTTTCAATTTTCCACTTCAATCTGTATTGCGAAGAACTACCTACCGACCTATACTTTCAAAAAGCTGTATTGATGAAAACTATGTTTCTTCGCAAACTCCTTATGAGAACACACACAGTATAAATAAGTACATTCATTATGCATTCATTGGCTATTTTCTACGTACTCGATTTACACATACAAGCCACTCTTTATAGGTACAAACATCATAGGCATTATATTTTCTGCCGTGTCGACTTACACACTAAGTAATAAGTACTTATTATGGTCTATGGAAGAAGAAAAAGGAAAGAAAAAAAGACGTGTGGCCATCGGGGACTGCCGCGGTAAAGCTATTGCATGCTATGCCTTCAAGCCACACCTCCGCGCCCGTCGGAGTGGGGAGCGTGAGGTTTTTCGTTACCCAATTTCTGGATTCGGTCCCCGCGCTCAAGGCCCGCGATAGAAGCTATGCAATAGCTTAAAAAGTAAATAATTCACAACATATTTACATACGCGCAATACATCAAAGAATTTAAAACACGCTCCAAAACCGACTCCCCCTTCATTTCCAAATGAACATGCCCAAAAGAAAATGTAAGAGAATTATATCAACATTTTCAGTACAACAGTCGAGGCTATAGTCACGTATTTACCCCAGGGGCACGGTTTATAACTTGCGACTCTGACTTCGAAAATATCGCACGAATATTTCATACAGATAGCTTTAAATTGCCAACCAAAATATTATTTTATCTGAATCATCTGAATGTACATAGCTTAAACAATGTATTACGTATTGTAAGTAATAATCAGAAGGTTTTCATTTTGATTTTTAAAGAATATTGAAGTGTATTTCTTCATTAAACTGTGCAGGTAGTTACAGATGACTTCATTTCATTGAAAAAGGTCAGTAGCTTGATTCGAAACACATCTACATATACCTACATAATATATTATGGATTTATAAATCCATATCCATACTAATATTATAAATGCGAAAGTAACTCTGTCTGTCTGTCTGTTACTCAATCACGCCTAAACTACTGAACCAATTTTCATGAAATTTGGTATGGAGATATTTTGATACCCGAGAAAGGACATAGGCTACTTTTTATTCCGGGAAAATGACGCAATCCCGGAAATCCCACGGGAACGGGAACTGCGGGTTTTTCTTTGACTGCGCGGGTGAAGCAGCGGGCGGAAAGCTAGTTGGTTATAAATTCTTAATTTAATTTTTACCTTTTTGTTTGAACAGTTGCACAAAGAAAAACAAAATACAATAAACATTCTTCTCGTTTCATACATTAGCTTTCCGCCCACGGCTTCACTCGAAAGGGAAAACCTTACAAATAATTTTTATAAACCAAAACCTTTTCGAGAACCACTCTATCAATAAAAAAATCCGTTGCGTAGTTTCAAAGATTCAAGCATACATAGGGACAGACAGGCAGATTCCGAAAGCAATTTTGTTTCATACTATGTAGTATTTTCAAGAACAGTCCTACCCTGTTAAATTAAAAATTCCCTCCAAAATCGGTGAACAAAGGCGTTTACACAATTTAAGTGGCTATTTAGTGAACAATAGTAAGTTTTAGTGTTCACACTCAAGTTGTTACATTTGGGAAGTCGTTTAAGTTTCATTGTAAAGCCACGCTTGAGGCTGAATAACTATTGCGATTTCCTTTTGTGATATGCCTAATACTAATTATTTATTTCTGGTATTGCCTATATTATATTGTTGAAGAGTTTGTTTGTTTGAACGCGCTAATCTCAAGACTACTGGTCCACTAACTAATAGCCCATATTTTATCGAGGAAGGCTATTGGGCTATAATATAATTATATTATCAAGCTAAGATCAACAGGAGCGGAGAAATGCTAGCGTGGCACAGCTAGTCTAATAATATAGACGAAAATGATGTTTTGAGTTTGTGGGAATATTTGATTTCATATTATAGTAATGATTTATTTTAGTTCTTGTAATCTACAGTCTGTTATTGTATGTTTGGTGGTAATTAAAAACAGTCGGTACTAAATAATAATAGTTAAAAAAAACTAAAAAACACGCTTTTTTAGAAAACCGAACTAAAAAATAGAAAATTTTATCAAATTAGTGTATTGTCATCGGTCCTCAATAAATCTACAAAGTTTGAACGAAATCTGGCCGTTTAAAGTGGGTCAAAATCGCGCCCAAAGAAGTCGGTTACAAACAAACATACTGGTGAAGCTATTAAAAAGCGTGTAAAAAGGTAAGCTTTTAATGGAAATGTTAGTTATTGTCGAAATTTATTTAGTTTCCGCGGTGTTTTAGATTACTTTGTGAGGAATATCTGATAATAGAATTATTAAGGTTAACTTGTTATGTTTTTTACAAAATCGATACATGTTTATTTAAATGTTAAGATAGCAATCTTTTTAACAGGCATTTTTTTAATTCGGGTACACAGAATAAACAGAAATTAAAACCATTTTTGAGTTTTGTGTACATAATTATTTATGTTATAGTTATTGTATCCCTGTATTTAACGGTTTACGGTTTAAGACATCTTTTTCTCAAAAAGATTACATTTGAATCACTTACAGAGAAATAATAATATAAATTATAAACATTTTTGCTCGCTTAACGTTGTACGTAGTAAGTAGTTTGTTAACACAAATAGAATAAATACATCCAACAAGAATAACAAAAAAAATGGGCGGTAATTTTTATAAACATAATTTCAGACTACCCCAACGACATTCTAAAGATATAAGGCTTGTGTAATATTAAGGTTTATTTCCCATAGTTTTTGATTTTGTTTTTATAACCTTGATTTTATTTATTTTCTTTATGTTTGCGCCTTCGCGTTGAACCAGCATCGTACATGTCCTTTATTAATATGGTTGCCTGGAAGAGATTGCTTTAAGCAATAAGGCCGCCTTTTGTGCACTTACCGTATTCATGTTTTCTTGTTAAATTATGTTTTTATTACTGGTACTTGTACAATAAAGTGTCATACATACCATTAGGTTTGTTTCAATAAAGCCTAACAATTTTGCTCTTAAAATGCAGATTTGCCTTACATAATTAAATTTATACAGTTAATCTAGCTTACAAAATAAATTTGCAATCACATTCCACTATTGACGGTCCGATTACCTACTTTTATCGAAATCAGAACATGGCCGTATCTAAACCTATTACCTAACAAACTATTCAATATATCATTGAATTACATACAATTTATGTATACTCCATTGAAAAGTTACATTTGGGGTTGCATTTTTTAGAGGACGCAATTTTATTTTTTGATGTGTAGGGGATTTTTGATGATTTTTGATGTGTAGTTTAAGAGATATATCGTAAAAACCATTCCAACCGCTATTTTCAAGATGGCAGCCGTGGGACAAGGGTGGCGACCCCACAAACTTGGTTTTAGCTTCACACTGACCCCCCCTACATATAAAAAAAACAAAATTGCGTCCTCTAAAAAACGCAAGGTTAGGCCTAAAAAATGTAACATTTCAATGAACTAGTAGTTCGATTTATGAATTGCCTATTGACGGAAGACTTGTCGGCTTTTAAATGTAGAATGAATTATCGTATGTAGGTACAAATCCAAACTTAAATGTTATAAAAGCGAAAGTAACTCTGTCTGTCTGTTACTCAATCACGCCTAAACTGCTGAACCAATTTTCATGAAATTTGGTATGGAGATATTTTGATACCCGAGAAAGGACATAGACTTTTATCCCGGGAAAATGAAGCAATCCCGGAAATCCCATGGGAACGGGAACTATGCGGGTTTTTCTTTGACTGCGCGGGCGAAGCCGCGGGCGGAAACCTAGTGAAAGAATAAAAACTGAAACTCAGCTAAGTACCTAAATAAAAAAAAAAAATAAAAACTCTCGATTTTGTAGTTTTTTTCTTTTAGTTTATAGATACTATGATTGTTATAGTACTATATTATGTATTATTGGTAATTATATGGCTAAAGATTAAAAAAAAACTGTATAGTATAGGAGCTAAGAGCCAAAAAACAAAGTGAAAAATCGTTTGAAAATAATAAAAACTCGTTATGTTGTGTATTAGAATATCATTGTTATTCATTTATTTTTATAATAAGGTCTAATTTTGTTAAGTTTTAATGATATTAGAATCTACCTATCTATAATAAATAACAACTACATTCGAATCTACAACAAATTGTGTTACACATGAATGTACAAGTAAAAGCAATTAATCTATTAAAAATTAAAATTATAATAACAACGATAATCTCATCCACATCATAATAATTTTCAAACGATTTTCTATTCAGTTCTAATACAGTAGTAGTTTTAACTCCTATACTATGTATATCTATTATTATTTTTTATTTCCAATCCTTAGCCACAGAATTAGGCACCAATAATACACACAGTACTATAGCAATTGTAGTATCTTGAATCAAAATAAAAACTACTAAAAACGAAATCTTTAGTCAGTTATGTTGTGATTGAACATGATGTTATTATGTTGCTGTTGCTTTTAAAACGTGTTGATGATAATGATCATGTATAACACAAGTGATAAAACATTATTATAACGTCATATTAAGCTACAACATGACGTAAACTTATTTTTTGATTTTTTAAACGAATTTCTTAGTTATTTTATTTTGCTCCTAGCTCCTATACTATAACGATTTCAAGATTACCGCTTTTGCTACATTATATTATATTTAATTATCAATCCATTGGTACACATTTCATTCCTGTCGATTCTGGGTCATTTTTTGGACATCTCCTTTATATTAATTTAAAAATTGAATGTGACAAAGCTTGACACATTTATTTTAAACAAAAAGCTGTTACACAGTGCAAGAAGTGCAAAAAAATATAGTATTTATAAAAATAAATATATATTTGTCTATTTTTGCACGCCTCATAAGCGAAGCGTTGAGGTGGGTACTACTGTCACTTCGCGCAAAACATCTGATTTTTCAAACTTAAAATGTCTTTATGTATCATACATTGCACTTGTAAGATAATACATACACACACATATTAAGAAAAAACACTATTTTTAACGTTCATGATATTTTTGATGTCATTTTTGTTATTTAAACTAGTTAAAAAACAGTTTAAAAAAGTTCTGTCTTGGACGTCCGTGTGTCTGTATGTGCGGATCCTTTTTCTTGTTAACACGATAGCGACCGAAATACTTTACTAATCGAGTCTTTTTTTTTCTCTTACGCTTGAGTATGCTCAGGAATAGAACCCTTTCATTTTTCAGGGTCTGATTCGATGTGGTTTTATTGTTATTAAATAAACAAAAATAATAATTAATAAATATTTATTTAAAAAAAAATTATGAGGCGTGCACTTTTGGATTTTCCAAATTATTTTTTGTTTTTCCCATAAAATACTATATTTTTTTTAAATGTACTAGGTATATTTTTTACACCTTATTTTGGAAAATCCTATATTTTGATGATGAAGTGTTGGCAACCCTAGGCAGGACACAGAAGGCTGATCACCCACTTGTCCCTAAAGAAAATCGATCAGTGAAACAGATGTATACATAACGCATCTGACCCTTACCCCACTAGGGGACACGGGACTTCACTCTAAGCCATACCTCAATAAAATACATTAACGACTCAAAATGCTCATTGTAAAAAGACGGAAACTGTTTCAAACGAATTGGTCTTTTACTATTTAATTTCTTTGACTGTACCTTCCCTGAGGTCTCACTGAAAAGAACTTAAGAACATTGGAGATACTTTTGCCAAGTCTTTATGAATCTTTTATTCTATTATGATTATTGCGAAATATTTTTAATAGCTTGTAGACATTCGCATAATTAGTGTTTCTTTATTTTACTGGATACCTGATTTATAAGTAACTAGCTTTCCGCCCGCGGCTCCGCCCGCGTTTTCAAAGAAAAACCCGTTCCTGTAGGATTTCCGGGATAAAACCTATCCTATGTCCTTTCTCGGTTATCAAAATATCTCTATACCAAATTTCATGCAAATTGGTTCAGTAGTTAAGGCGTGATTGAGTAACAGACAGACAGACAGAGTTACTTTCGCATTTATAATATTATAGTATGGATTCGACATATACTTTTTTATATATCGAAGTAATTCGATATATAAAAAAGTCATAAATTTCTTGACTTTTTGCGAAATCCTCTTACGTGTCGAAAAATATAAATCATTATAAGTAAGTACAACTAAAAATAGTATTTTATTAAGGTCATGTGGTCATACTGTGATTTTATTCATACTTTTCTATTTTGAAGACCGATGAAGAGTAGGTATGTTTAATGTATTAAATATACTTACTATAATAGATATATTATTATATTAATTAATAGTATCACTAATGAAGTTTATTAAAAACTACGATTGCAAAACTAATTATCACATACTAGATTTCCGCGCGTGGCTTCGCTCGCTTTGTACAAAACTTAACACATTTATACCTACTAAAACCTTCCTCAGGAACCACTCTTAAAAAAAACGCATCAAAATCAGTTAAGGAGTTTTTAAGATTTAAGCATACATAGGGACATAGGGACCGAAAAAGCGACTTTGTTTTATACTATGTAGTGATCTACCATTGAAATTGTTACCCTATTGAATTATCAACACATCAATGCATGAAAAGTTATGTATTTTATTGTTCATCCGTTTGAAATCTAAACACACACACACTTTTATAATATTACAGTCACGAATGGAAGTCATAAAGAGAGAAATGGTTTAGTGTGGATATAAATTTTATTGTTATTTTATTCCTGACCTCTCTTATTTGAAACTATATTTTCTATCGATTTAAAAACAGAGGATATAAAGTGTGAATATGGTTTAGTTTAGGTTTCAGTTTCACAATATAGAAAATTATATAGGAAATTTAATACAGACAGTATTTTATTGTATTTATTTCTTACTAGCTTTCCACCCGCGGCATCGCCCGCGCAGTCAAAGAAAAACCCGCATAGTTCCCGTTCCCGTGGGATTTCCGGGATAAAACCTATCCTATGTCCTTTCTCGGGTATCAAAATATCTCTATACCAAATTTCATGCAAATTGGTTCAGTAGTTAAGGCGTGATTGAGTAACAGACAGACAGACTGAGTTACTTTCGCATTTATAATATTAGTAAGGATTCCTGATACTTCATTGTAAAATACCAGGAATACATAAAATACCGAATGAAAACAGAAACATGGCAAGTGTACAATAGGCTGGCTTATTGCTAAGAAGAAATCTCTTTTATGCAATCCTGATAGATATAATAAAATTGAATTGAAACTGAAATGAATTTTTATTTGATTATTTGATTTACTCGTAAATAACGAATTATTTATCAAATTGGATTAATTTTATATGGATCAAACAATTCCCAGAGATTATTTAATAATTAATTTTATTTAAGCTTCATAAATATTTCATTTGTGATTTCAATTTGCGAATACGAGAGGTAACTTATTAATTCGCAGCAGAAGTCTATTGTACGAAGGGAAAATTAATAAATATTCAATTAATTATTAAACAATATATGTTTAATAATTTATTGGAATTTTAATATATTTTCAGAAAAATTAAGTGGGAGTATCATGAAATCAGCTTGTTAAAATCTTATCGATACGTGACATAATATTATACCAACTCGCACTTAGCCAGTAGATAATGGACCCTCAAAAGAGTATATAAGTAGGTATAGTACCATATTATAATCTGTGGCTATTATTAAATCTTATATATAAAAATGAATCGCAAAATGTGTTGGTAAGCGCATAACTCGAGA
>CAJQZN010042330.1:151356-216041 GCA_907164685.1 Colias eurytheme | reverse complement strand
AATTCTTTTTTTATTATATTCCTTGAAGTACGAGGATGGTTTTTATGAAGAGAAAACGTAAATATGTACCACGGGCGAAGCCGGGGCGGACCGCTAGTTAATTATACATATTAAAGTTATTATTATCATAAGTATTCGTCTTCATGGTATTTCCTGGATAAAACTTATCTTATCTCCTTCCTCAGGTCTTAAACAATATGTTAAGGGAGACAGATTTGATACAAACCGACAGAAAGACTGAGTTACTTTCGCATTTATAATAGACTTAATTATTTACTGTATATTATTTACTAGCCGCGCCCCGCGGTTCACCCGCGTGGCTTTGCTTCTCTTGGTCTTAGCGCGATTTATAGCTAGCCTTCCTCGATAAATAGGCTATCTAACACCGAAAGAATTTTTCAAATCGGACCAGTAGTTCCTGAGATTAGCGCGTTCAAACAAAAAAAAATAAACTCTTCAGTTTTACAGATTGATATCGAGATTAAAAGGTACATGTATGATAATAATTATGTTTTATAAGTTTAGATACACGGCGCAAATAAACACTGCAATGCGATGCATCGCGGCTTTGCGAAATATTTAACAAATTTCGGTCACAGAGGCCAACCTGCCAGGAGAGTAGCCAACAGTAAAGGGTTGAAAAAGGTGATTTTTATGTACAAAAACTCGTAAATTCTACCTTAATTCGAGTTTTATATTTAAAGTAGAATATTTAGAGTTAGTTTTTTATTAAAGTAATTACATCTTAAAGTTACTATTTATATAGATCTACTAGCTCTATTAGATATTATAATAATATATTTATTGTCGAGCCAATTTAATAGGCAACATTTGACGTCTATCAATTTTATCTTCATAGGGTGGTAACCTGCTTAAAAACATCGATTAAAGTGAATTAATCGATACGGACTTGAAACATTTGTCAATCGAACTTGAAACACATGTCAATAATTTATGATGATTTTTATTCCCAAGTAATCAATGCATTCGATTCTAGATGTCAGATTTCGATTTTTAGAGTAACGTCTCTGGTATTTAAAAAGAAAAAAGGTTTATTGACACAAAATTGTAGCGACGTCAGTTCTTTAAATCAGAAATTGTTTATTATGTTAAAAATGGTTTATCAGTAAAATCAAATCCTAAAATTACTTGTATCGGTCATTATTATTATAAATATGTAATCGTAATTGAAAAAAGTTAAGCAAATGTGCAGTTCTAACAAAACGAAATATCATGTTATTCTATGTCGTCGTTACTAGGTTACATTGTTGAATTTTGTTGAACTGTCAAATGTTGCCTATTAAAATGGCTCTACTATAGATAGATATTCAACTGGGCCTGTAGGCAATTAATATATATGTATTATAGAAGTAATTTACAACCGATGCGTAAAGCAAGATCTATAGAAAGGATCCGACAAAAAGCTGTGTAGGAATTGATCTCATATCAAAACATCATATTAATTACAAACTAGATTTCCTCTCGCGGCTTCGCCCACGTTTTCAAAGAAAAACCCGCATATTTTCCGTTCCTGTTCCCACAGGGATACAAAGTAGCATATGTCCCATTCTGGGTCTTCAGCTACCTACATACCAAATTTTATTCTAATCGGTTCAGTAGTATTTGCGTGAAAGAGAAACATACTTTCGCATTTATTATATTAGTAAGATTTTCTTTGAAAATTGTAATTTTCATACATACAAGATATAATCACAATATATTCAATACAAGGCTATATATTCCACATAGTTCTTAGAGATATAATCTACAAGGTTGTTATAGGAACGCTAGATTATGTTCTTAGTATTATTTCTTTATTTATCTGAAGTTGAAATACCTTTAAAGACTCATTATATTATATTCATGTAATATAGCTGAATATGTAGCTTTGAATATGTTTTATCTAAGTATATCATTTTGTATAGAAATTAATTAATTTTATGTTATGAAAAAATAATATGGATTTTAAATACACAGGGATTTGCTTGCAGATTAAGGGATTGAGGAACAAAACAAAATTGCCTATTATATGAAAACTCAAAACATTCTAAAATTTTTGCTCACATTTTAAATTATCTTCAGTATTATTTATACATATTATTTCATAATTGTATTATTTTTGACTGACCGCTTGGCTTGGTTGGTAGTTCCTGCCTTCCAAGCTAGAGGTCGTGGGTTCGATTTCCACCCGGGCAAAAATTTGTGTGATGAGCATAGATGTTTGCTCTGTGTCTGGGTGTTAATTATATACAGGGTGTAATCGTTAAGTGTGCACAGGCGATTTTTCCGTAAGTATTACAGATAACAAAAAACTTTAAACTGCGGTAATTTTCTGGATATTTCCCGTCATTTCCCAGGCATTTTCCGGGGATTTTCCAGGCATTTCCACGCATTTTCCGTATATTTTCATGCATTTTCCGGGTATTTTCCAGATATTTACCAGGCATTTTCCGGACATTTCCCTGACATAGCCTGTAAATGTCTGGAAAATGTCTGGAAAATCCCCGGGAAATAACCGGAAAATGCCTGGGAAATGTCTGGAAAATATCCGGAAAATGCGTGGAAATTCCCGGAAAATGCCTGGGAAATGTCTGGAAAATATCCGGAAAATGCGTGAAAATGTCCGGAAAATATCCGGAAAATGCGTGGAAAATTCCGGAAAAACCGAGGAAAATATCCGGAAAATGCGTGAAAATGTCCGGAAAATGCGTGAAAATGTCCGGAAAATATCCGGAAAATGCGTGGAAAATTCCGGAAAAACCGTGGAAAATCCCTGGAAAATATCTGGAAAATGCGTGAAAATGTCCGGAAAAACCGTGGAAAATCCCTGGAAAATATCCGGAAAATGCGTGAAAATGTCCGGAAAATATCCGGAAAATATCCGGAAAATGCGTGAAAATGTCCACAAAATATCCGGAAAATGCGTGAAAATGTCCGGAAAATATCCGGAAAATGCGTGAAAATGTCCGGAAAATATCCAGAAAATGCCTGGAAAATGTGTGAAAATGTCCGGAAAATACCTGAAAAATGTCTGGAAAATATCCGGAAAATGCGTGAAAATGTCCGGAAAATATTCGGAAAATGCGTGAAAATGTCCGGAAATTATCCGGAAAATGCGTGAAAATGGCCGATATAAGCGTGGAAAATGCCTGGAAAATCCCCGGAAAATGCCAGGGAAATGTCCGGAAAATGTCTGGAAAACAGCCGGAAAATCCCCGTGAAATGCTCGGAAAATCCCCTGAAAATGCCTGGGACATTCCCGGAAAATAACCGCAAAATTCCTGGGAAATGCTCTGAAATGTCTGGAAAATATCCGGAAAATGTGTGGAAATTTCCGGAAAAACCGTGGAAAATGCCTGGAAAATATCCGGAAAATGCGTGAAAATGTCCGGAAAATATCCGGCAAATGCGTGAAAATGTCCGGAAAAAGCGTGGAAAATGCCACTTCAAATTTGCGAAGTAATTAAAGCAGAAAACCAAAAAAGAAAAAGAAAGCTAAAATTTTCATATTAAATGTTACATATGGGATATTCATATTTCATACTTAATGTATGGGAGGGTTTAAAGATAATTTTTTTGATATTTCTCGATTTATTTTTAAAAATTTATTCCGGCCATTTTACTCATTAGGTTAAGTACTTTCGATATCAGTTTAAAGTTTTTTGTTACGGAAAAATCGCCTGTGCACACTTAACGATTACACCCTGTATATACTAGCGGTCCGCCTCGGCTTCTCCCGTGGTACATATTTCGCAATAAAAGTAGCCTATGTCCTTTCTCGGGTATCAAAATATCTCCATACCAAATTTCATGAAAATTGGTTCAGTAGTTTAGGCGTGATTGAGTAACAGACAGACAGACAGAGTTACTTTCGCATTTATAATATTAGTATGATATAATATAAGTATTTATTTAAAATTGTATATATATGTATGTTTATCAGCCATCTGGTTTCCATAACACAATCGAAAAGCTTAGTAGGGGATCAGATCGTGCCGTGTGTAAAACTTGTCCTGAAATATTTATTTATTTATTTTTGGATACGTATGTAGAGCAAATTTTGTATGTAGAGATCAAAAGCTTCTAGACGGTAATTTTATAGGAATATTTAAATAACAAAAGAATTTAACTACAATTAAATAAAATCGTTACACATATATATTATACAAGCTTGCCGCCCGCGGCTTCGCCCGCGTTTTCAAAGAAAAGCCGCATAGTTCCCGTTCCCGTGGGATTTCCGGGATAAAACCTATCCTATGTGTTAATCCAAGTTACCGTCTATATGTGTGCTAAATTTCATTGTAATCGGTTCAGTAGTATTTGCGTGAAAGAGTAACAAACATCCATACATCCATACTTACAAACTTTCGCCTTTAAATTAGTAGTAGGATTATTATTAGTATATTTGTTATTTAGTCTATCAATAAATAGCATGACAGAGATCCACCCAATCCAACAAGATCCACATAAGTCTTAAAATAAAAGGAAAATTGCTGAAACCAGTCTTCCAAAACTACAATACCATTGTATGCAATAGCCCTACATATTCTACAAAGCCAAGTCCCAAGATACGTCAGAATAGATACTAACTGCAAACTCATAAATCCAACAAGACACGAATTTCGAAGTTAACCGAGTTCGCAATTTAATACATAGCAACTGTATATTAACGAGTTGAGTTTGTTTCGTTAGCTAACTCTGTTGATTAAAAACTTGGCGCCAAAACTAATATAGCCGTGGTTTTGTACATTTGTTTAATCTAGGTACGAATCTGTGCGGCCTTAATAACTGCTTTGTGTTATGTGCGCCTGGTACTTTGAAAACAGGTGATAATAGGTTTCCTCACTTACGCGTCTGGTTTTTATTCCACTACAAAATTGGTACTTAGATATTATGTAGGTATTGCAAAATACTCATTGCGGTGTTTCCCTTGGACACATAAAACTGAAAGAATATAATTAAAACTAATTTAATACGTACGGTATATAATAAATTCGAATGCTTTGGTGGGATCACCGGTGGCTAAATTGGTCAGGTCGAGGTTCGAATCCCGCCTTATGATGATTTTTTTCTATTTTTTATAAATTTATAGGTTTGCATGCAACATTTGAATGCGATAAAACCAAAAATATCAAATACGTACTTATTTTCATCCGTCATCTATCAGCCATCAGCCATCTCACATTTAAAATGAAAGCTGAAATTTCAGTTCATGACAGAATAAATCAAACAATATTTCGTTAAAGCACGTTATTTAAAAATGCTTAAAAATGATTGAATATACACTCGTATCCCAATTATTTGAAATGATAAATTTTAATTACAACAGCTTTCGATAAACAATTTGTAAACTGCATTATATCGCAACCAAAATAAATGGAATAATAACTCAAGTTACATTTAACTAAGGCAAATGGATTTTTTGCTGTTGCAAGCGAATGAATCCAATTTAACGTAAAACATTCTAAAGATTTCGTTTTATTCTCTTTGTTTTTAATCAATTAACGATTTTTCCGTTTATGTGTTTGTTCTATAAATATCATGAAAGGAAGAAAATTCGATTAGTATCCCTAAAATAAACCAATCTCGTTATTTTCAGTTCATCCATTTTGTACTAGAGCTGAAACTATGGCATAAAACTACAATTTATCACAACCAGTTTTGAAATGTGTTTAATCTTATTCAATACATGATTTAACTAATATTTCAAAACATACGAGCTTTTACAGCTTAAGCTGAATAGTGTTTGTTTGAACGTGCTAATCTCAGGAACTACAGATCCGATTTGAAAAATTTTTCAGTGTTATATAGCCATATATCATCACCCCAAGACCAACAGAAGCGGAGCAATGCGGGTGAAACCGCGGGGCACAGCTAGTTTAATATAAAATTGACCGAAATAATAACCTGTGCTCAGCAAACAAACACCCGAAGTCTTAATTAAGGCTTATCTACACGAGTTAAGCTCAAAATACATGGCGAAGATTTTCCTCTATTACCAAGATATTTTCTCAGCAACGTCGTTTAATAAATGTTCACTAAGCTCGCTGGGGCCGTGTGTAAATGGCTTAAGGTCCGGTGGACGTGGATGAAGTGTGAATTATGCCTTATGAGCCTTGGGATAATAAGGTGGGTTAAAATTATTAAAGTGAATTTTTTAATTCGAGTTTATGTGTGGTGTCGGGTATGATATGGATTTTAATATTTGAGTATATTTTACCGCAATTAGTTATATTTTGTTGTTGGTGCAAGTAAATTATATCTACTATAGTAAATTACATCTACTATCATCGGTATGTCCAACTAGAGACTAGTAATTTCAAGAGTGTAATTCTATATCTTTACCAAATTTCACCAAAATCGGTATCGTGGTCAAAATAAATAAATAAGCCTTTATTGCTGTTTATAATTTGGAACAACTAATGTAGTTTTACAATAAATATTCACAATTTTGTTAAACAATATTGGGTCTAACAATGGGTTTCAGTTAACAGTTTGTCTTTCGACAAAGGCCTCCTCTAAGACTTCCATTGCTCTCTATCTCTTGCTGTTCGCATACATTCTGAAGCAGCCACTTTTTTCAGATCGTGGTACTTAGTTAATTTCGCATTTAACTAATTTTTTTTTGCATAAGAAAGTAAGCATAATATTAAATGATTAAAATGTTATCCTATGTTAGGGCTGATTTTTCAATCCTTGGATAAAACTTATTCGTCGAATAATGTATAAAACTACCATTTTAAAAACGTATTCTAATTGCCCGTATTTGACAGTTTACGGGACATTTTAATAGTATCGTGTAATACTTTATTGGACGGATAAGTTTTATCCAAGCATTGAAAAATCGGCCCTAAAATAAACAACTAATCTACCCACGATATTATTAATAATTAATAGTAATTGTAGTATAACGCAATTTTGACTGCAAAATGAAATATATTGAACGCGAAACAAAATTCAAATTTTAAAGCTTATTTATATACAATAGATGATAAAATTGTTACCAAACATTCTCTATTAATGACATTGTATCGAACAATATGGAACAGTGAAATCGTTGAGTTTTTGATGAAATGATTTACACATATGTTTTACACGTATGATATTTTATGTATTTTATTTTGAATTGAAAATCTTTAACATAGTTCATTGTTTAAATATTTAAGCGAATGATGTTTGGGATTTTTTTTTACTTTGCATAAAAAATGAAAAATGAAATGTAGCCTGGTAATTATTATAATCTACAGGGAAACGAATCCAATCTTTCACGGCTCAGTTTATGGGAACGGCACGTTATTGCGTTAAAATTGTCACCAAAGCATCATTTTAGTCTTCTCAAAATTTAATTTACTTGCTTATAAAAATATAATACTTTTGTTAAAACACAAGAAACTATATTGTAGGTGGTAAAGAAGGAGAAAATACGTTTTAGAACAAATTCTGAGTTATCTTAACTTTATATTCTATGCGAGACTTCTCAATAAAACTTCTAAAATACTTTTCAAACATTTTAAACTACTAACAGTTAAAATCAAAAGTATCAAATCAAATAAATGACTTATAACCGTCTCAGATAAAACTTTTTTGTTATATTCAACACTTGACTGAGAATCGAACCAGTTGTAAATTGGTGTATAATTTGTCTATTCAAATATTCTTTTGAAAGACATCTGTAATAAGTTCGAATTGAAGATGTAATAGTTTATTAGGGCGATATGAAACATTAACTTACAAGGTATTATAGTTTGACATATAAGTAAAAAAATATCAGCTATAGAATTTTGAGAAAAGGGAGGCCTTTGTCCAGCAGTTCCAGGACAAAGGCCTGTTCCTGTTCCTGTTTCCTTTTTTTTCCCACGGCTGAAATGACGACAAATCGTGTAACTTATTATGAAGGTACCTATTATATATTGACTGTAACATTTTACATTATTGCAATTACCTTGCCATCCATTTTAACCCTAAAGCGCTTGACCGATATGCCAAATATTCTCTCTCTAAACATTTTCCCGATTAGTTCACAAGTAAAAACTACCACACACACATACAATTAAAAAATCCGCTCGTCAGTACATGTCACAAGGTCCCAGCGCTAACGAAGCTGCCTCTGACGGGATGTATCATTGGAAATTCGCGGAATATGTGACAGGCTTCCGAGTTCCGACACACGTTATTTTCATTTCCAAATTTCCGCACGGAAATGGTATTAGATGTGAATTTTGATACAATCGTCGAGGATATTTGTAAAGTTATAGAAGTTGTGTGGTGTTGTTGAAAATGTTTGTTTCTAAGAAATTTGCTGTCAAATGAATGTGTATAATGATGTATTATGGACAATTATTATTGTTCATGAGTTTGTCGTACAAATAATGTAATATTACTTCTTATAAACCCGATTTTAACATGTACCTATGAATTGTTTATTTATATATCTACGTTATGTATTACAGAATGATTATAATTATAATATTATTCAAACCATAAAACACCACTAAACTTATTATTACTTCCCCATCAATATTAACAAGTTCTTTCTTTCCAGTGATAGCCACGGCTCACAATATAA
Organism: Colias eurytheme; assembly: GCA_907164685.1. Classification (NCBI taxonomy): domain Eukaryota; kingdom Metazoa; phylum Arthropoda; class Insecta; order Lepidoptera; family Pieridae; genus Colias; species Colias eurytheme. Next base: position 207,475 of record CAJQZN010042330.1, on the reverse strand, counting down.
CGCACCTGGAGGTCCCGCAGTATGGAGACCCTCGAAGGGACGCGTACCTCGCCTGCCACTATGTGAAGGAGCGAGGGGACCCCGACTTGCATTCGGTCAAGTGGTATAGAGATAACAACGAAATATTTCGCTTTACGCCTGGACAGCAGGTTAGTATGATCTATATTTTTATAGAGGAAACGAAAACACTACACTTTGATAATGAAAACTACTACACTACTACACTACACTTTGAAAAAGGCAACAAAAGGTTACAACGTTAGAGTAGAAAAAGTTACACACACAACAATAAGACATACATAAAATTTATGTATTTATTTAATAAATAACGGAAACATATGGCACCTATACCGCCTCTGTCTATACTGTGCCGAGGACTTCATGTTTCAACTTCATCAAAATATCAACATTTTATAATTACATGATTCATGTTTACTTATTACTCTTTCCATTTGGAGACTGAAGAGTTAGAGAATATCTTAGAAATCTACATAACAGGACATTATCTCATTCACGTGAAATCAATATGAAGTTCCTTATTACACGAAATTATGGTCTTTTCATAAGACCTTCGAAGCTGAGAGTAAAATATAGGTTAGAGTAATAGCGTAACGAGGTCTATATTTATACTTAGAAAAATATCAACCAACACATCTAATCATAATTAATCTTCACAAATCCAACACAGAAAATACTAATTTATATACATGCTCTTTGCATAATTACGCATAAACATTGCAAGGAGCTCTAAATAGAGGTCTCTACAGAGGCTATACATCATAAAAGCATCCTTGATATTCAGGTTAAACTTAACACCTAAGTGTTAGTTGATAGCCAACAATCTGCGCAACAGGTCTGCTAACAAAACGCTATTAAGCCTTACAAAATATAAACACTTTTATATGAAGCTTTGAGGTTGGAAGTTCATTCATGTGGGGCCTATTTTTGCGTTTTGGATATTTACGAGTTGTGTTATATCATATATGTAATAAAAATTACTGCACACATTTTTAGTATACTGTTGGTGTAACCTTTTCGCTTATAATTAAAACCATGTATACCACTAGAATCTTTCGAAAACAAAATTACATAAATTATAACTTAAAAAAAAAGTGTATTCGAACAGAGTGCCTTATTTCATAATTTCTTTTATTTATCCAGCAATAATTCTTGACGTCCAAACTTAAAAATCATCGCTGAAAAAAAATGACCTTTTATTTAAGTAAAATAAAATAAATAAGTAAATTTTAAATAAATAAATAAAATACAACTTTATACGACGAAATTGTAAAGTTGTTAAATTATGTTTTTATTACTGGTACTTGTACTTTGACTTGTACAATAAAGTGTCATAAATAAATAAATAAAAAGCTGTGTGGAATGAATAATTATATAAAGTAAATCCAAATTTTGATTTTATTCAACTAGGTTTGATTAGGATAACAAGCGCTTCTAAAAAGATCCTAATCAAAGAACTAAGAACAAATAACGCAATGCTATTTACAAATCTTTTAATATTTTTTTGTATTTTAACTCTCCATAAACAACAATAATGATGCTGCCATTTAATTATATATGCACATTAACGAAAGATATTCCCAATTCTCCCCAATATATTATACATTCATGTTCCGCCAATTTACGTCAGCAGAATATTTTATGGTACCTCTTTACGGGTTTCCTACGCGCCAATGAAACTGAAAATTCAGTTATGTCGATAACTAGCGAGTCGAACGGTTTTCAAATGACATTTTTTCCCTCCTACCTTTGTCCCCGTTCAGCTGAGAATATTGTTTCTGACGTTAATAAAACCAATCTGTCGGCAACGTAATGAAACGCATGCAGCCTGAAATGTATTTGTAATGTGAGATAGGAATCTAGGTGTGTATGGAAATAATGAAAACGTAAAGGAAAAATGTAACACATAGATAAAGGTGGGAGGAATGTTTATTACGTTATAACGGCTTAACGAATTTATATGAATATTGTATCAAACAATGTATGTAAATAAATCATTCCTAACCCTTGAATATAGACCGACAGTCCAAAGGTCATTCTTAAAAAGTCCTTCGAGGCGCAAATTCAAGACAAAATCATTCATAAGAACATATTTTATTATACCGTACTATAAATAATAATATAGCAATAATTTATTTCATACAGAATGTTCACGCACAAAGATCGCAGGAACAAAAATATTGTTTAATAGTGACATAGAAAACTAGCGGGGTCATAATTATTATAGATCGATTAATGCTTCAAAAATAGGTAAATTTTATAATATTAGATCTAACTTCAGAAATATTAGTTATTTCCATTAATATTAAGCCTGAAACTATCAGTTTATTTAAGTTTATTCACACTATTTTCATCATAGCCGGAGACTCCGTTGGGATAAACCCTGATCGAAATACTTTTAAAATTGCTACTCAATATGCACGCTAGAATAAAGCATGCAAAATGAATTTTTAAATCATGATGTCGACTGTAACTCTGTTTACTTACTGAATTCAAATATGAAATATCAATTTAAAACTTGATATTAATTCAATGCAATATATTTTTTGTATCTGTTAAAAATTTCGCCGAAACAATTTGGGTAGTTCGTTTTTCTCGTTATTTACTTGGCAAAGTTTCCTATATGTAATGCCACAATGTTTCCAGAAGAATTTGCGTGGTTTGGTTTCCTTTGTCTCTAACTAAAGTTTGCCATGACCTTTGTTATACAGACTACTAATAGCAATTATAATTAATTTTACCAGGATTGCATAAACAAAAGCTACCTTAACTGCTTCAAAGGAACTATTAGGATGCTTTTCCACCAATGTGCGAGGATGTGAAGCGAGGAATGTATTTGTAAATAACTAATAGAATCGCATCAAACTCTTAACGCTTGAATCTTCAAACTAAAAGAAGCGTTACGATTGGTTCTTTACACTTCTCGCTACATACCCTCGCATATTATTGGTAGAAAAACACCCTAAGTCTTCTTCTCTTCCAGCCTTCAACAAGGACGTTCAACACGACAGCTGGTGGGGTCACCCGTGGTACCTGTGATGAGAACAAATGTTCTATAAGTGTTCCAGTACCAAAGCGGTATAATACCAGAATATCGTTCACCTGCGAGGTTTCCACTGAAGGCCCGAGGTTCGCGGTTGTCAATCAGACGAAGTATCTAACTGTAGCTGGTGTGTATAAATTTTTATATCTTGTCGTTACTGTGTAGGGTCTTACTCATAGAGAGTAATAGGTTAGGTTAGTAAAACTTTTCAAAATATGTATATGGGTGGAGAAGGGTCAATTTTTTTCATGGTGTTATTTTGTCCTAAGTAAGTAAGCATATCCTTTATTCATTGTGCATTTAAATGCCCCTATACATTTCTTGATCAGTTAAACTGGCAAATACGTTTAAGATGCTCATTATACTCTTATTATGATCTAACATTTATTTCTTACAACACGCGTATTAACCAGTAGTTTTTTTGTTTTTTAAAACAGTGACGTTGAAACAAGACCCTGTGATCATGGGGCTACCTGGCAGCGTTCAAATAGGAGAGGATGTGCTGCTAAATTGCTCAACTGTGCCAGCAATGCCGCCAGCGAATATCATGTGGTATATCGATGGACGGCCTGAAAAAGTAAGTTGTATTTTTACATTTGAATACCCATATCGTAATAGTACCATTGACAATACGTTTAGTTTACGGTTGAAAATTGTCCGAATCTCATCGACTATTCTGCTCCGCAGTACTATATTATTGAACTTAGCATTAAGTTGAAATTAGTGTGAAGTTATCCATCATTGATGTTTTAACTACGAAAACTAAGGCATTTAAGGCAAGAAAAGAAGCGATGAACGACAAAAAAGGCTGGCAATTTCTCTAGGCATTGTGAATGCTCATGACTGGCGATGATCGCCTACTATTCGATCTTTTGTTGGAATGACAATAAAAAACCTCAGTTTTTATATGTGCAGGTTTTTAATATTATATAATATGACTTTCATATTAAAATTAAAGCACTCGATTTTTATGAAGCCGCAACCTTTCAACATTAAAAAACGTATCTCAGTATATTTACAGATATTATAAACAATGCGGACGGATTGTGGTAAATGTGTTGGTTTAATGTTTTACTTGAATATTATTATTGAAGTAAATAATAAAAAGTTTACATTTATCATAATCAAATATTACTATATTATACATGTACTCTGCAATGATGTTAATATGGTTTTCCGCGTTGACCAAGTTTTATGCCCATTTGAGGTCATATTTTCTATTCCACTCACATCTACTTTCTCAGTGTTAAATTGCATTACCAATGATTGCTTATCTAACACAGAAACGAGCCTTTCTGTGTTGTGTTGTTTGTTTCATGTTTTATATTTATTTTCTGCGTGTGTATGTGTGTGTGTATAAAGAATTATCTATCTATCTAAAAACATAACTGCAATCCTAAATATATTTTTAAGTTTATAGACAAAATAAGCCGTAAGTCAATGAAAATACATTTATTACTATATATTTCTCCTCTCAGACAGAACAATGGATGCACGACCACACTGAAGTATCAACAGCAGATGACTACGGTCTACGCTCTAGCTGGCGACCACTCCGGTTTCGGGTCACCACCGCTAGAGGCGCGATAGGGCTCACGTGTGAGGCCACACAGCCAACCCGACCGAGCTTTACTAGAGCTACTAATGTGACCTTGGTAGTAGCTAGGTCGCCGCATCTATCGATGTTCACTGCGTCAGGTAAATCATCACCATTAGAGTTAACACCATAGTTACATGGTAAATTACAATCATGTTCTTCATTGTAATTACCATCAACTTCATTTTCATCATAACTGCCTTTATCACCATAACAATCAACACCACCTCCACTTTCATTGTCATTGACATCTTTATCACACAATTACCAACATATTGTTCCAACACTTCATCGTAATCACCAAGATCCGTGATATTCATCGTCTTTTTATCACCATCAACGATATCTTCATCGTTATTGTGATGTCAAGTGTTATTATTCATTGATCAATTATTAATTATCAATAACAAAGTGTTTTCAAAAACATATCATATTATCATGCTTAATAATTTATTGTGAAGTGAAATATCGATTAGGCTAAAACCTGTTCCAGAAAATTCGGTAAGCTTTAATCCTTATTCCAAGAACTAGTAATTTGTATACAATTATTACACCCTGTAAATGCCCAAACATTCAAAACATTTCAAAGAATTTTGCTTGAATATAATATTATGACAAATAATTGGTCCATGAATATATTCAAAATTTTCCTAGAAAGTCATAGTTATGACGAAATCAAATATATTCAATTACAACTATTCCGCGAAAACTAGGAAAGTACGGGCATATAAATAGCCGAGTCAACTGTGTGAGCGGATTATAATCACCTGTCATCTTCAGCCGAGCCAACATGGTCCTGACAGTCGATAACTGGCTGTTAATATACAATTGTTTTTATAATATCCCTATAATAAATCCCTTGTTTCTGGTTTTGACACAAATAAACTTAAAATATAAATGGTTTAACCACTAAAATGTCCCTAGCCTATTTAACACCAGTTCAAGTATATTTCATACATTATATTTCGTACATTGACTAACTGGCTTAGTTGGTAATGGCCCTGCCTTCCAAGTCAGAGGTCGTGGGTTCGATTCCCACCCGGGGCAAATATTTGTGTGATGAACATTTATGTTTGCTCTGTGTCTGGTACATCCAGACATTTTATCTATAGACAGATTATCTATATAAGTTTAAATTTAATAAATACTTATAATTAACAATTCTATATAAGTATTAATTATAAGTATTTATTTAAATTATATATATGTATGTTTATTAGCCATCTAGTTTCCATAACACAAGCGAAATCTTAGTGTGGGATCAGATCGTGCCGTGTGTTAAAATTGTCATGAAATATTTATCTATACTAATATTATAAAGAGGAAAGGTTTGTACGTATGTATGTATGGTTTTCACGCATAAACTACTGGACCGATTTTGATGAAATTTGGCACAGATAATCTTTAGACCCTGAAAAAGGACATGGGCTACCTTTTATTGCGAAATATGTACCACGGGCGAAGCCGGGGCGGACCGCTAGTTTATTATATTTATATTAGTAACTGATAAACATAACATATAAGGAAGCTGTGATAGCGGCCTCAATCCTTCCTCTCAATCCTATCACGATTAAACCAATTAGTAGACCGCTTATGTTTGGTACATTCGTGCTCCCTCATTACATTACAAAATCCGTTCGTTTCCAAACTAATAAGCTACAACCACTGATATACATACCTATTCAAACTCAAACATGTATTTATTCAATTAGACTTATTCGAGAAGCACTTTTGAAACGTCAATACATATTTTTAACATTTACCACCGATTCGGAAAGCAGTATCTATGGAGAAGAACCGGCAAGAAACTCCATAGTTCCTCTTTTAAATCATTTCAGTATTACAATTATATAATATTCTAAACACGTTATAACTATGTCACGTCTCTTTTTGTTGGATATTGAAATATCACACATATTATAAATGCGAAAATTTGTAAGTATATATGCATGTATGGATGTTTCTTCCTCTTTCACGTAAAAACTATTGGACGGATTTGGATGAAACTTTACTGGAATATAGGTTACATCAGAATAACACATGATCTATAGAAATTGATTTTTCACGACGGTTCGTCCTCGGGTGAAACGTGCAGCACAGCTAGTAGAATTATAATTATTCAAGCTCTCACTAGCTTATTAAAGTATTATTGATACAATATTTTATGAAGAAATGAACCAGGGGACATCATAAAGATTCACAAACTCACATTGTCCAGTGAATTATTGCTCTGAACGGAAACTCATAAGGCTAAGTTACCCGATTGCAGTATATGCTAGTCACACTGATCGATTTTACTTCAGATGCAAGCCTTTTTTGTCAGCATTTTGTTTACCCTTTGGACAAAGGCCTTTATATTACTCACTAGCTTCCTTCTACGTCTTTGCTCGCATACATTTTGTATTGTTAGGCAAAATTTGTTCTTCACAATTTCCCCTTTTCATATATTTAGGGATTACGTAGCTTGCATAAAGCCAGCAACAGATTTGTATAGGCTCTAATTCTGTAGATACTTTTATCAATATAAAAAAAATATGTAAAGTATATTAGTTTTATCTCGTACATCAACAGACACAATAACATACATTCTTGGATTACATTTACATATTACAATTTATTAACAATACCATCAATAAATATTTTCCATTGCTCCGAAGTAATTCATGACATTTATTAAGTAAACGATCCAGTTAGGACGAAAATGGACTTAATTCGAATTTCTCCAAAAATGTAAATGGCGTCGATATTAAAAAACAACAATACAACACATTTAAGCCACTCTCACAATCTTTTCATTGTTATAAAAGCGTTCCTTTAATAAACACAAATTGAATCATTTCCAAGGTATAGTTAACATTAACGTCAGGTAGAAATCTTTCTCAGAAATGATTTAATTCTGACGAAATTATCGTGATGATAAATAGACCAATTGTGCCGGCAAAGGAGGGCCAAGGCTGTCACGGCCTAACTTATTTGCCAACTTTGTAGATTTCATTACGATGTTTAATGTTCAGGTTTTGAGCTAATCGAGGTGAATTCATTTTGTAAAGGTCAAATTTTCTTGGATCTTTATTTAATATTTGAGAATAAACAAAGCGAGCGGAATGAAAATTGACAATCTGTTTTAGAATTTCTAAATGATAAGTAGGTATATTATTGTAGAGCCATTTTAATAGGCAACATTTGACAGTTAAACAAAATTCAACAACGTAACCTAGTAACCACGATATAGAATAACATGATATTTCGTTTTGTTAGAACTGCACATTTGTTTAAGTTTTTTCAATTACGATTACATATTTATAATAATAATGACCGATACAAGTAATTTTAGGATTTGATTTTACTGATAAACCATTCTAAGCATAATAAACAATTTCTGATTTAAAGAACTGACGTCGCTACAATTTTGTGTCAATAAACCTTTTTACTTTTTAAATACCAGAGACGTTACTCTAAAAATCGAAATCTGACATCTAGAATCGAATGCATTGATTACTTGGGAATAAAAATTATCATAAATTATTGACATGTGTTTCAAGTTCGATTGACAAATGTTTCAAGTCCGTATTGATTAATTCACTTTAATCGATGTTTTTAAGCAGGTTACCACCCTATGAAGATAAAATTGATAGACGTCAAATGTTGCCTATTAAATTGGCTCTACTATAGTACTAAAGTTGGTGATTTGGGAATATAGAATTTAGACATCTTGATGAATGATGCCTACTTATAACCACTATCTTGGGAAAAGATTCCTCCTATATTATTTATAACGATCTTAATACTATTCATAGATACGAACAAATCCGAAATTTTACAAGGACAGTCTACTTCCAGAGTCAAGTAAGCATGGACGTAGTCAATCAGTTAACTTGCTTAGACCACAGAATAACAAGATTAGGCAAAAGTTATTGCCCTTGAGACTATTAAACTAAGTCAAAAGCCTGGAGCAGTACAAACTTTATAGTTTACTATAGACCAATAGTTGATTACTGATCGTCTAATATGAGGGGAATATAATCGAGTGTATAGCAATGGAGATGTTTCATGTAATCTTTGTCATTTGGGATTTATCCTTACACTGTATTTAGGCATAAATGAACTAGAAATACCTGTGTGTGATTTTAATAAAAAACTACAATTTCTCAAGAGTTTTTACTTATTCGCATGATACCAATATCAACAGCCTTTTAATTAGTAGAGCAAAGAAAGCTGCTATTATCATACTAGTTTTCTTTGCAAATGAAACAAGGGAGCCTTTTATCAAGGAAAAGTCTCCCTTAGTTATAAATAACTATAGTGGGCATCATCATTTCAGTCCCATATTATGATGTGTAATGAAATAAAATTTTATTTTTAAAGAAACAGATACATCTTAATGTGCACACTTTAAACTAGTGGTAAATTGTGTTTCGAAGGCCAGTTACTTTACTATTACTACTATAATAATGATCTTTGTCCACAGGTTCGAGTATCACCACTACAGCAGTATCAGTGATAGCCCTGAGTATCTTAGAACATATATTTTCTAAATACAGTGCCTTGAGAGAGATATAGTCGAAGCGATAGGGTGTGTCGGTATTGTAAAAAGTTAGATTAGGTAGAATGTTCCATCCGCTTGTGCATATCGATTCCTTTATATTATTATAGTTTAATAGTTAACAACTTTTATTTTGATTTATTATAGTTGCATTTATGTATATTATAGTATTTAATAAAACTAGTCAAATAACGGACCTTTATTAATTAATTTAACAAACGTAAAACAAAAAATGTAATTCTATTGACGTTTTTGTACACAATACGTTTTCAGTAGGCTTGATAATTGTCGAATACGTACATATAATATCAGATTAATAATAAAGCCGGTTACTAAGTAAAAAAATAAATAAGACAATTTTTACTTATAATGTTGTCTGTCTCTTTTATTCTAATTAAACCGGAATATCTACAATTATGTGATTTGAATATAAAATTTTAATTAATTTCATCTGAGGCCTAAAATATTTGTCATTCCATGATAACGTTATGAACTTAAATTAAAAGTCGAATGTTTGAGACTGAGAATTAAATTTTCAATTCATCTTCTCTATTCGGTGAAAAAAAGTCTATTTTAGTTTTTTAACTATATTAATTATTATTTTTTAACCGACTTCAAAAAAGGAGGAAGTTCTCAATTCGGCCAGTACATTTTTTTTATTTAATATCTATATACCTATACTATACAAAAGATTAATAATCATCCCTATCAAAGCTAGAGTTCATTGTGAGCGGATTTGTAAGTTTTCATTCCAAAGTTTAATTGATTTGTTTGAAACACTTCAATTCGTTATCGATATGCACAAGAGCGAATATTTTTAATTATTTTCTCATTTATTTTTAATCAATGTTAATATTTTTATAACTATTATCGTCGTATTTGAAATTGCAATAAGAGATAATGAATGAAGATCGTTTACTTTCTGTAGAAGCGATTATGCTATAGATTGCTGATTGAAAACTATGAGGATTGAGAAATGCGCTTTAAATTCAGCAATGTATTACAAAATAAGTATCATTGGTCATTGGCTAACGTATTTTGTTTATACAAACATTATTTATAATTTCCTTCGCATAAAAATAGATTTATGTTTATTTTACGACTTTTTATTTTGCGTAAAAATGATAAAGTGCTGCTAAATAACCATTATTTTAAATAATAATTACAATACCAAAAATAATTGCAATGTGGAATTGTTTTTGTTGTTTAAAATAATACAAAATTGGAAAGATTAGGTAATTATTTATAACAACTAACTTTAATAACATTGATCTCATATTTATAAAAATAAGGGCTGTGTATAAAATATTATAGTTAATTTGTATTAAGAATTTAAGTAGTAATTAAATGTATTATTTATGTGAATTTATTTTTAATGGATGGAAGAATAAATATTGTCTACGGAATATAAAATTATTATAATTATAGGAAGCACTGAATTCAATGTTTTATAAACACTTATTTATAATATTTACATATGTTACGAACGATATAAATGTCAAAATTAAATTAAATGTAATATAGAATAAATGAAAATATAAATTGATATATTTGTATTAAGTTTTGTTTGATTTGCAAAGAAATTTTGAACATTTTGTTTTAGCTAGAAAGGTAAAGCTATACAAAAGTCGGACAGGAGCTGTATTATGACCTCTTATTCCCAGTCAGTTTACGCCGTGAATTGAACTGACTGGCAAATTCATATACCATAATTAACCATGGCTGGTTTTTGTGGTCATAATACGGCTCCAGAAAGTGGTTAAAAATATAACGTTATAATCGGAATGATCAGACAAGAAACGACCTAAATGCAAGTAGTTAATATAATAAAGAATTAACGAATAGACTTGAATGAAAATGAAGATATATTTCATATTGTATTTTGGTCAACTTTTAACACGTGCCGGCCTGATTTCCTATTTCTCAATTGAATCATGGCCTAGTCATTTTATGTGTCTCATGTATGTTAGTTTATAAGCATAGAATACATTTTTGCATCTTATATTTTATTACTGTATTTCATCGGTAGAATAAAGCACTTGATTCATAGAAAACTAATATTTATTCGCAATAATTGCCTCTCTATTATCATTTGGTAACACGTTTAAATGTATTTTTGTAAATACATATAATAGCTTAACGGTAAAAGACAAACAGAACTTCGACATTTTTTGTAACAAGAAACACCGTACAAGAAATAAAATACATAATGGAATTTAAAAGGAAAATGGTTTTAACGCGGCAACGCGAACAGATCGCAAACAAACACGCGTGCTATAAGCTAGCTATTATATAAAAGTAAAATCATTATTGTTATTCAATGAACGTGACTGTGAATACAATTTTCAAATGGATAGAGAATTTACAAAAGGTTAGTTACGTAACTGAATGAGTGAAAAATAACAGCGTTATAACTGTTACAGTTTACGTTATAAGTAACAGTTATACATAATATAAATTTTATTGTTTGAAATTTTCAAACGTCTCAAACTATGTAACAAAATAGTTAATAGAAGTGTGTAATGAATAATGATTTCTGGAAAAAAGTATTTCTGGTATAGTCTTGATTGTCTACAGTTATACAAACCTTTATAAATAAAATAAATACAACGAAATCATAATTTCACGTCTTTATGAACTGAATACAATACAAAGTTATACATGTCATATTATAATATCAACTTCAATCAAATAAGTTTTCACAAAACAACGATTAGTTTTGCTTCATAATAAACAAAGTAACAGTGATAAATCACAGCACGACACACCAAAATCACTGTTATAACGTGACATTTAACATCACCTCTACGAATTTCGTAGATGCTCAAGCACTTTAATATAAATTGCCTCAAGGCTCGTCTGTTTGCATACTCGGACTAATTTCGAAATGGATTTGGGAATAGCTTGTGGACGTTTAATTTTTATCTAGAAAAGCCTTTTAAATTGAGGCTGACATGTGCTAGTACTTATTTTTTTACGCTTGCTACGAAAAATTTCGTAGCACAGGTTCGTAGCACAACTCCCATGGGTGATGTAAGTAGGAGTTTCTGGTTTTCCTCTTTATATTAAATTCGTATTGCGTTTATTTTTATTCGTGGAAATTTTCGAGGAAATATTTTGGCTGTTTTAAAAATGTTTAAGAACTTTTTTCGATACTGATTTATGATACGTCTGGGGCTTCTTGTAATTATTTGCTCCTGTTTAATAGTGTGAGTTATGGCAGTATCAAAACAAAATATATTTAAACAAGTATAAAATATTTATGACAGTTTCACGCTTCGTTTGAATCAAATAAAAAAAGTCTATTTGTGCCAAATAACAACGTATACAATTAGAGTAAACATGACTGTATAAATTCTTATGGATATTATTATTATCTCAATATAGAAATGTGTCCTTTTAACTGCAAACCCTACTTAGCCAGCTTGATTTACAATTTCACAAGCAATAACATTTAAGCTTATTAAAAGAAAAGGTTGTTTTACGTTCCTTGTTTATCGTTTACGGCAAATTGAAACTAACGGCACAACACTAATACTAGCTGTGTCTATTAGGTACTTGGCCTTAATATTATTGTATTAAGTTCAGTGAAAGAACGAAATCCACTTTTATAGTTATTATTATATTAGTTTTGGTACTTCAATGTGATCAAATGTTCAATGTCTTATTTCTTTTGGAATATTTTTACCTAGAAATATATTATGTGCGTAAGAAATACTTTTTCCAAAATTAAGTCATCGAATATTATTAACAATTTAAATATTATCGAGTAAGGCGGCTTAATAATAAGGCGGAATAAACTCGATAAAAAATATATCTAAAAAAAGCGACACATAAACATACTGCGAATGTTTAATAGCCACTTTATCTTGATTATTAGAAAAAAATGTTATAATTGAAAAACTTCCCGAGGTCTGAATTGTTTCAATGGTCATAAATTTCAAGAGTTAGTTATGAGACCAGCTTATTTCATTCGAAAGTTTTACACGATTACAATATAGTCCATTGAATGAGTCCCTCCAAGGGGGGTCTAGAGTGCGTGAGTTAGTAACGTAAGATGTTTCTTCGGAAACATGTCAAGAGTCCCTAGGTAATAAACATACTAAAACCCCGGGCCACTAGGAAGAGCCCCGGAGTGGGGGGAGGGGGGAAATGGGTCCATTTTTTCATTTTTCGCTTAAATCTCAAAAACGGTACATGTTAGAGAAAAACTTTCAAGGAAAAATTGAAAGGCCATAAAATTATCTATAAGTTGTACCTGAATCATTTTTCCTATATCCTACCGTTTCTGAGTTATACGCAGTAAAACATGATTTTGGCTCAAACAATTTCAACATCAATCGATCAAAAAATATTTCTTTCTTCCAAAAAACTCAAATGTGCAACTTGTGACCAGTACTGATAGATTGCTCTTAATTAGGTCTATAATTGGTAAAATAAACACATTCCTCCATGGAAGACTTTAGGAGGAATCGATTGTCAAAATATTATATTAGGGCAGTTTGAGTTACTGAACTTGATCTTTTTATTTTTTTCTTCCAAAAAACTCAAAAGTGCAACTTGTGACCGGTACAGATAGATTGCTCATAATAAGGTCTATCATTGCTAAAAATACCAGATTCCACCACGGAGGCGTTTACGGGGAATTGAATTTTATCAGGGTAGTTACGATACATGAACTTTTTATTTTTTTTCTTCCAAAAAGCTCAAAAGTGCAACTTTTAACCGGTACAGATAGATTGCTCATAATTAGGTCTATCATTGATAAAAATACCAGATTCCACCATGGAGGCGTTTACGGGGAATTGAATTTTATTAGGGTAGTTAGTTAAAAAGTTCATGTATCGTAACTACCCTAATAAAATTCAATACCTCCTAAAGGCCTCCATGGTGGAATCTGGTTTTTTTATCAATGATAGACCTAATTATGAGCAATCTATCGGTACCGGTGACAAGTTGCACTTTTGAGTTTTTTTGGAAGAAAAAAAATAAAAAGTTCAAGTATCGTATCTACCCTAATAAAATTCAATTCCCCGTAAACGCCTCCATGGTGGAATCTAGTATTTTTATCAATGATAGACCTAATTATGAGCAATCTATCTGTACCGGTCACAAGTTGCACTTTTGAGTTTTTTGGAAGAAAAAAATAAAAAGATCAAGTTCAGTAACTCAAACTGCCCTAATATAATATTTTGACAATCGATTCCTCCTAAAGGCTTCCATGGAGGAATGTGTTTATTTTACTAATTATAGACCTAATTAAGAGCAATCTATCAGTATTGGTCACAAGTTGCACTTTTGAGTTTTTTTGGAGAAAAAAAATAAAAAGTTCAAGTATCGTAACTACCCTAATAAAATTCAATTCCCCGTAAACGCCTCCGTGTTGGAATCTGGTATTTTTATCAATGATAGACCCAATTATGAGCAATCTATCTGTACCGGTCACAAGTTGCACTTATGAGTTTTTTGGAAGAAAAAAATAAAAAGATCAAGTTCAGTAACTCAAACTACCATAATATAATATTTTGACAATCGATTCCTCCTAAAGGCTTCCATGGAGGAATGTGTTTATTTTACCAATTATAGACCTAATTAAGAGCAATCTATCAGTACCGGTCACAAGTTGCACTTTTGAGTTTTTTGGAAGAAAGAAATATTTTTTGATCGATTGATGTGGAAATTGTTTGAGCCAAAATCATGTTTTACTGCGTATAACTCAGAAACGGTAGGATATAGGAAAAAACGATTCAGGTACAACTTGTAGATAATTTTATGGCCTTTCAACTTTTCCTTGAAAGTTTTTCTCTAACATGTACCGTTTTTGAGATTTAAGCGAAAAATGAAAAAATGGACCCATTTTCCCCCTCCCCCCACTCTGGGGCTCCTCCTAGTGGCCCGGGGTTTTAGTATGTTTATTACCTAGGGACTCTTGACATGTTTCCGAAGAAACATCTTACGTTACTAACTCACGCACTCTAGAACTTTTTATTCAATGGACTAAATATGCCTGTATTTTATGAATAAATCATAAATATATTCGACGAAATAAGCCTTCGAAATGGTTCACTTTTATATTCTCAGAATTTCTTTGAACCTATGTGAATAGAATGTTGAATTTTGTCGTGTTTATTTCTTTTGCTAGCGAAAACTAAATGGGGTGCGTGCTTTCTTTTAATATAGTAACTTTTATTTATCTTCCATTTATTTGGTTTTTAAGAAGGGTTCTATACAGTTAAAATTGTTCGCAACGTTGAATGAAACTAATTCTTTCAAGGTTTTGCTTATAATTTGAATGTCGAATGGAAATTCAATACGAATAATGCAGGCAATGGAAAAATGAATAAAAAAAATGTTCTAACCACATTCTTATGATATTATCTTTATTATTTATTTAAGTAAGGGTTTAACAACATGACCGCCTCCTTGGTACAGTGGTTGACGCGTGAGCGTAGCATCGATGGGTCCTGGGTTCGATTTCCGGTGGAGACGAAGAAAAAAAAATGTCTCGGTCTGGCAGGACACAGAATCACCTACTTGTCCCTAAAGAAAATCGATCAGTGAAACAGATGTATAATGCATCTGCCCCTTACCCCACTAGGGGACATGGGACTTCACTTATAACAACATCGTAGTGGTGACGTCTCGGTATGTAGCTCTGCTCAATTCTACCTACCTAAAAATATATAGAGGTATTATGATTCCGGTATAATATGAATCAAGTGTTTTATACATGTGCCAAATTCTAAAGTTTTCGTGTATTTAAATAATATGTAAATAGATTACGACTAGGTAGTAAATATCTAAAATATAAATGTTGTATAAAAGAATATTTTATTCATTTGTTCCGAGATGAGGCGCTGCAAATGTGGTACATTTTTTCCTTTGAATATAATTAATTAAAATATTAATTAAGTTTATAAAGTATATGAGCAACTTGACTGACCGGTTGGCTTAGTTGGTAGTGGCCCTGCCTTCCAAGAAATAAATTGTGGGTTCGATTCCCACCCGGGACAAATATTTGTGTGCTGAACATTTATGTTTGCTCTGTGTCTGGTACATCCAGACATTTTATCTATAGACAGATTATCTATATAAGTTTAAATTTAAAATTTATATATGTATGTTTATCAGCCATTTGGTTTCCTGATCAGATCGTGCCGTGTGTGAAAAATGTCCTGAAATATTTAAATTTATTTCATTGAGGTAATACCACAATCGGTGAAAACCACATTGTTTTGTTGTGTAAATAATAAACAATTTAAATAGAGGAAGACTGAAATATTGATAAGTACAAAACATCATTCCCAAACGAATGAGGGTCTGACAGCTCACTTCCTTACCTAAATTGGCTCTATTTACTATTATAATAGTTTTCATATAACTGTATCAAAAGTTTTAGATATTGTTTTGTATAATTTCATTTATATTCGCTTAATTCGTTCAGTTTTGTTTTGGTAATACTAGGTATCTAAATTGTAAACTTGCTCTGACTTAAAATGTACCTCAAGATGTTTTACATTGTATAAATTTTTGACTTTTTAAGCTTCAGTTATTATTAATTGTGTGAAATTAAACAAAGATGAATTAGATTTGGTCGCTGGAACGAAACTTTCGGCTTAGATTTTCGATGAAATAACAAAATTACTCTACCTCTTACCAATATTAGAACCGAAATAAAGACAACACAAATTTACTAGGACTTGAAGCGTCTCATCTCTAAGGCTGTATCCCTATTGACATGTGGCTTCGAAACGTTCTAGAACCTTCCATACAACGTAAACTATTTTAAATGTTATCTTCGCATTGAATGATATTCAACGTATTTTTATAAACAATAGAAAAAAAATGTAAATTTAAATTAAGTACCGATTTAAACAGACCGTTATTATAATAGGCGGTTCCATACAGATCGAGCAGCCTCGCGAAGCAATTACTACGAGGCAAACGCGTATGCCGCCATTTTCCTCCACCGAGCCACGTCCACACTGACCGAGCTGCTTCGCGCAGCAATTATATCACCAAGCTGCTCGCTCTGTGTGGACCCGCCTTTTATTATAACAGATAATAGGTATAAATAAGCATTAAGGTCTGTTCAAATTGGTTCTTAAATATGACGACTTTTTCTTCTATTGTTATTAAAAATAGCGTTATATTGGAAATGTAAGTGGAACAAAGGTTTGAAATGTTAACAAGCCATCTGTCAGTAAGCCAAAAGTGTATTCGTAACCAATGATTTATTGTGGCGTCCCATTGATGTTGATTGTCAATTTCTAGCACTATCAAATTGTTCTGTGATACATGTGTTTGTTGTATTGCGTGGTGGTGATGTTTGGGCTGACATTTTAATTAATTGCCTGTATTTATTATTAGAACAGGCTTTATGAATTCTGTATAATATTAATATACTTAAAGCGGGCTACTCACCTGCCTGCCGAAGGGACAATTTTGCTGCTCTCTAAATTGCCCCTGCTTGCCTATACACATCACAATAATTATTAAGGATCCAATTAAGGGTGCAATTCCAATATTGCCCCTGCTGCAGGTAGGTGAGTAACCGGATTTATGATTAGCACAGGTATTACGAATGCTGTATAAAGCAGGCTACTCACATACCTGCCGCAGGGACAATCTCGGTTGCAAGGCAGTTGGAGCAATTAAAAAGCCCAAGAGGCCAATTTAAAAATTGCCTGCTTGTCTATACACATCACAATTAAGAGGCAATTAAGGGTGCAATTCCAATATTGCCCTTGCGGCAGGTACGTGAGTAGGCGGCTTAATATTAATATACTTTAATGTTGTGTATGCGGTATGTATAGAGCTTTTGCAATTGTTTAGTTTTTGACATGTATGTATATTATGATGAATAAAGCTGTACTTAGGATATTGTGTTGTATTCGATGTGAAAACGAAATTATGAAGTAAAATATAAACTTATAATTATGTATGTGTTACTGTATATAGATATGTGTCAAGGAATGACTGTCTATGTATTCGATACTACAAATGATCCTTGTTTATTTTAAATTATAGAGTGTATCAAATGCGAACACATAACGGGGAGTCATTCCATTATAAGCCAGTTGTATTTAACGTTTCACTATTGTAATTTTTTCGATTGTATAATTCCCACAGAATAATTGATACTTAGACTAATTGCTATATTTAATGAAATGAATGTCGCTCACGCATTATCACCAATTATTATTTGAAATATTATAATGTATAAATTGTCATTGAATGTCGTCATGGCGAATAATAAACATAAATATAATTCTGTGGTTTTAATTTGAACCAACTCTTTTGTTCCTCCGGCTTCTTTAACGGAATTTTTCGAGGGAAAATAATTGAAATAAAACAATGAGTTTCATTATGCGAGTTAACAATGCTAATGCTGTGAAAGGAAAAGTTATGAGGACTAAAGAATATGAAAGTTGCAGTTTTTTGGACCATTGTAAAGGGATTTTGGGTCGTGTAGCTTTAATATAATTATCTAGGTTTTTTATTTAAGCGGATTAATGCAACTTAATGCAATTAGTTTTGTATACTGGCTCATTTAATGAAACCTAATTCCAATCTCCATCACTAAGAGTATATTTTATGCAAGAGTAAAAAAATTGATTAGTTCTACATGAAAAAGATAATCTAAATAAACTATAGCCCTCCCATGCTCTGTATTTTTATTGCTTAATTAGAAAGACCAGGAAATTCAACACTCTCTTTCTCTCTCTTCAGCCTATCTCCGTCCACTGTTGGACATAGGCCTCTTCTAAGGCACGCCATAAGTTTTTAAATTAAATTATTCAACTATAGATTTGTAATTACCACTATTTATTAGAACTACCAAAGAAAAACTGATTAACTACTATCTATATAAGACTAAGATAACTTTAGGCTTCATAACTCTAGACACAAATACTCTACTACTCTACTGAGTTAGAGTGATAACTCTACTCCATTTATTTGTGTCTATAGACAATTATAATTACCTTCATATACAAATTAGAGGTTAATTGGATTACCTCATTTTGTAGCTAATAATGCCGTTTTGATTAATTCCATAATTATGTACTACAGTTTCGTAATTAAAGTAATTTTTAAGCTTCGGTGAATATTAGGTATAACTATGTTCTTATAACTATTGTATCTAAGTGTCTAAATGAATGTCTGTCTGTCTGTAAATGAATTAGTTTATAGGCATATGATAAGGAAACCTTGTAAAGCGCGTCACACACGGTGAAGATACTATAATATTTTATGTTAAGATTCTCTAATATAAAACGTTATAGTATCTTAAGGTATCCGGTATCAGCGTTCTGACCATCATTTTTCTTTTTGTCATTGCGTACTAAGACCCCTGTAGAACCGCCATCCTGTTACAAATGACCCGAAATTTTGTGGGTCTGATAGATGGTATTATCTTTACTTAAATTTGCAGAAAGCATATTCCATTTACAACTAGCCTTGTATATTCCCAACATTAAAATGTCCCAGCTTAAAGTTTTCTCATATATTTGGTAACTCTGTATGTAAGGAATCTTCGAAGTTAGCCTGTGTACTGGTTTAAGTTTAATTTTCAAGTAATTCGCATTATTTCTAGAAGAAGAAATGTTGAATTTCATAAGTTAAATTTTATCATCAAATTACAATAATACTAAAGAATTCTTACTATATCTATCTTTTCGCAGATAGTTATATAAGATATTAGGAGCAATTAAAAGTTTAAATTATAATATATGAACTATTTAGATTCTAGCATTAATAAAGTAAAATGGCTAATAATTTATTAGAATTGATTTCACGAATAAAATGGTCCGTTTGTAATTATGTTTTATGGTCAATCATAGTAATGAGATATGAGACTACAAGATGAACTCGATTAGCGTCCACCAGGCGTGACCCCGGCCAGCCCGCCTTGTTATGGATCGTGATGATTTTTTGTTATTAAGTATTTCAACGCTTTAAAAATAAGTACCAAGATGTAAAAGATATTGAGTTCGAGTTTGTATATTCATAGTATGTTATATGGTCAATCCAACCAATAAATTATCTACTAGATATGAGATCTATGATAAATTCAAGAGGTTTTCTGGCATACTCTGCGTATTATTCACATCTTTGGCTACAATCGAGTTAGAAACAGCCAAAATACTTCGCGAACTTCTATCAAGATTATATTGACCCAATAATTTATTTATTCTATAATCGTAGAACAATGCTTTAATATTCATGTCTTTATTAACCTATATTCCAGTTGATAGGCATGTTTTATAGATACTACCGTGATATATACATAATAATATGTAACAAGTATATTCTGTGCCCCGCTAATAAGAGCGGAGCAATCTCCGCTCTTATTAGCGTTATGAAATACTAGGTTTCGGCCCGCGGCTTCGCCCGCGCAGTCAAAGAAAAACCCACATAGTTCCCGTACCCGTGGGATTTCCGGGATTGCGTAATTTTCCCGGGATAAAAAGTAACCTATGTCCTTTCTCGGGTATCAAAATATCTCCATACCCAATTTCATGAAAATTGGTTCAGTAGTTTAAGCGTGATTGAGTAACAGACAGACAGACAGAGTTACTTTCGCATTGATAATATTAGTATGGATAACCTTTCTCGATAAATGGACTATCTAATAGTGAAGTAAATAGTGTAGTAAGTAGTGAGATTAGCGTGTTCAAGCAAACAAACAAACAGTTGAGCTTCATAATACAAGTGTATAGATTATACTTCGAAATATTTCACACATTAATTTTCTGTAAGGACAAATAGCTGATCAGCTTTCTACGACCAGACAATGATTTTTTAGTTTAACTAACTGAAAATCGAACACACTTCTTTCTCTCAAGCATTAACCTCTATATATAGGAGCCGGTCAAGTAACGTATAAAACGTAACAAAATATACATATGACATACATTTCTGTTAAACCTTACATCCACATTCTGTAAAAATATATGCGGATATTCAGATTCCTGCATAAAGTTGAAACATAATAGGACGATTCACAATAGTGGAATCGGTATTGCATGAAATTTTACAAAGTCTGCGTCCTTTAGGAGCTGTGCTTTGGCTGCTTGTGCTTTAATATACTGAGTATTTCTATTTCTGTAACAAGAAGGACCATCTTTGAAGTAGAGTAACATTTGAAAGTATATATATGATAATGCTGTACAGTTTGTTTATTAGACCGAGTTAATCTCAGGATTTTGGGTTTTTAATTGCTAATCTTTTTGCGTTGGATAGTCGGTTTATCGAGGAAAGCTATATAATATACTAGCATACCGCCCGCGGCCTCACCCACTTTGACTTAAACCTAATAAATTATATACTAAAATCTTCCTCTTGAATCACTGTATCTATTAAAAAAAGCATGAAAATCCTTGCGTAGTTTGAAAGATTTAAGCATACAAAGGTACATAGGAACAGAGAAAGTGACTTTGTTTTATACTATGTAGTGAAGCTATATAATATATGCTAGTTACATTTCTAAAGTATTGATTATTTCTGTAGGTATGTTACAAAGATTGGTTATGCCTATAATTAAGTTCCTCTACAAATGGCCGCCGGTGACCGGTCGTACTGGAAATCCTTGAGGGAGGCCTTTGTTCAACAGTGGACGTCCCACGGCTGAAACGAACGAACGAACGAATGGAGAGTGTTCATGAGCGGCGGTGATCCCTTATAACTCTATCAGGCGAAGCACCAGCTGGTTTCAGCCAGAAGTTGCTGATCAGCTATCTAAAATAGACTTGATATTCAATATAATAGTAGAGGGATGTTTCTCAATATAGTAGGATAATTTTTATTAGTGGATGTGCGATGAAAGAACATTAGAAAAAGTGTTGTTTCGACTTGACTTGTAATTGACCGAGGAAAAGCTTTCTCAGCGTCATTCAAGACTTTTGTGTGTTCGAATTATCCACTCTTATTGGTCAATAATGTCTATTTGACCAAGAATAGATGTTTAATACAAATAACAATCAAAATACACATAAAACAAAACTTTAATATTTTTGTAAAGCAATATCATTTCAAGAAGTGATCCATTCAAATCACACAAGAAAATACTATAAAAATCTTAACAAATGTTCTGGATATTGGAGAGCAGTAAAACAGTCCGAGGCGTATCTACATACATTTTTAAATTTATGGCTAACTGGCTAAGACGGCACGTCTTGTACCTTCATATGAGAATCTGACGGGAATATTCTGGATATTTTGAAAGATATCGTTTCGATTTTGCTTTTGAATTGTTGTATATTTATAGATTACTGAGTTGAAGTTGTAGTTTAATCATACTTATTAATAATGTAATCTTTGTACAAAATTTCATCCAAACAGGTTCAGTAGTGTAGGCTTGAAGAAAAGACAAGTCATACAGGATTACTGTCGCAATTATAATAATAGATTGAGTAGTACAGATTATACAGCTTTAGGGTAGCCGTACACGGACCGCTTCAAGCAGTTGAGGCCGTCGGCTTGAAGCCGCGACCGCGCAGTGAACTATAGACATTCAGACACTGTCGTACACGGACTGCTCGAGCAGTCGCCATTGCTTCAAAACGTGAACTGCGCGGTTGATAGCGACAGATCGAGCTGTCAACGACCAACTGCTAGAGCAGTCCATGTACATCGCTCAGCCGTTAACTGCTCGAGCTGCCCGTGTACGGCTGCACTTATTTTAATTTCTTGTTAAATGTACTGTTATAAATATTAGACCCATTTGTAGCCTAAATATAAACAAAACACTCATCTCTATTAATCATTATTATTTCAAATAGCGTACCACTAGTATAGTAAAGTTTAAACCTAAATTAGTAGTTACGAATTTATAACCTAATAAAGTTGCCTCGGGATATGCGGCCATGTTCAACTTACTAAACAATTCATCATCATTAAAACATAATTTTCAAATAGATTTTAATAACGATTAACTTTGTATGGGATACATTATGATTATGGGTCATATTTTAACTAATGACCTTGGCTTTATTCGCTAAATTATGGCTGTTTCAAGACCCGTTTTCTGTTTGTTGGGTATGAGGCTTATATTTCATAGAGCATTGGTTACATTCTGTGCCCAACAAGAGTGACATAGTTTTTTCGTGGATTAAATTTGCAAGGACTATTTAAAAATTGGCCAAATTGGTGATCACGATTAAATAACAACGAAATCCATAAAAACATATTGCACACTTAATTTAGGATGTAGATACTATATACCGTTCCATTTTACTGAAATTTCATTATGATTTAAATCATAAAGGCGGGTTCACACAGATTGAGCAGCCTCGCGATTCACATCAACACATCTTCGAATTTTTTTTACATTTTGTACGGAAAAAATATAACATTCAGCAGTTGAAAAATGAAAAGATGGAAAAACCTTTAGAAGTATCAAGCAACTGTTCACCCTTGACATCAGTCCTCTTTAATCCCAAATATAACATTACCGAACAAAACTTCTATACATCTTCACCAGAATAATGCCATTACATGAATATCAAATGACAGACCGCAAGTCGCTTGGTGTAAAGGCGAGTTGGCACGTTTTCGATTCTATTTAAAATCGCTGAATTGTTAATAAACGGATCCTTCAGAATACAGAGATATCTGAATGTGAATTCGCTAAATTATTTATTATTCCGGCTCTTTGAACGGCACAATGTTGCTAGAATTAAACTTAAGCCCGATATGTAGACCGACGAATTTCTAAAGAAAGGGTGTGAAGGGTTTTTACTGTAAAATATGACGGTTATCAATGACGTAAATTTACTGTTCTATAAATGTTTACATTTTATAATAAATACATTTGAAATATGTTGGGATTCGTCACTGATTTCGACGGTATTAGTACTTAGTTTATTTACTTGCGGAGAGCTGAAAGTAAGACTAGATTGAATAGTGAAGAGAATGACCTGTCCATTTACCCCTGCCCTACATTTCTTCCCTAATCTTTTAACATTCATTTTTCAGTCTTGAACCTAATAAGAATTGACTTGCAGGTATAGTAATCTAACATCAAAACTTCGAAAAAAGTAAATTATCCTCTTTACATATTACTAGCTGTGCTCCGCGGTTTTACCCGCATTGCTCCGCTCCTGTTGGTCTTAGCGTAATGATATATAGCTTATAGCCTCCCTTGATAAATGGGCTATCTAACACCGAAAGATTTTTTCGAATCAGACCAGTAGTTCTTGAGATTAGCGTGTTCAAACAAACAAACTCTTCAGCTTTATATTTTAGTATAGATTAAGTATAGATTACACTTACATCATAACAAACCCCTACATGTTCATTAGACCCTCTTCAATGCACTTCAATGTCCCTGAGTCACCTGACCAAGCTACAGAGATAACCACAATTATTATATACCTACTACGCTAGAAAGCTCACGTGTATTCCCAATATCCTTCGGTTTTACAGTGAATGATTCAAACGTAATTATAATTTAATGGCATTGTTATTTGAGGTTTGTATTCAAAATTTGTGTACATCGTGGAGTATATGTCGTAGCCAAATTGTAAAAGCTCGCCATTTTGTATAATGCCGAGAATTTTTTCAAACGTCCACAAGCAGCCGATTGCAAGTCAACAGAACTGGGATCCTATTTCTATATACTTTTAAAATAAAACGAACCTAACCCACCTTCTACAACAAAAAAATAAAAGAAAATGTGTCGGACATTTTAGATTTTTTTGTTATCGGCATAGTAATACAAAATACCGAGCTTTTGTAAAATGACGACGCCGTTTGTAAACGACGAATTCATACATTTTGCCTACGACATAATATTAGGTATTGTCTAACAGAATTTATCAAGATCAATATTGGCTTCGAATATCAGCTTCGATACAAAGGTGTTAGTATAATAGTTATTCAATATGTGTCACAATACTAATAAACTGTCATTTTATTTGTGATATTGTTTTATTTTTCTGTAATTATTTAATGTACAGTAGTTCATTTTTATTAACCTTTCAATACTATTATAATAATAGAATTTAATGATAGACATATTTAACAAGATATCGTTAAGGTTTTTTATTGTTTAGAAGTGAGACATTTTAACAGATTATGCTAACTTTTGTGTTCAAAAACGACTGGATGAATAAAAAAGGATTAAGTCAGCAAATAGTCTGAATATTTATTGAATAAATCACCATCACAATTTCATAATAATAGTCTACACAAAGTACACAACAGCATACAAATAAACAAAAAAAACGACACCCAAACCGAATCCACGTGTATCTTCACATCGCATCCCAAACGCAAAAGTGCAAGATATAGCAAAATTGAGCGCACATTTTGACAAACGTTTCATTATAAAATCAAGGAGAAAATGCAACGCTACAAAGTCCTTTGTGACGTCATCGTGGACGCAGCGCGGAAAATTGAACTGACCGTGTTCAGTTCATCACTAGAATGAACTGATGCTAACAGATGAGGTGCGAAATATTGATATGGCAGGTGATGAATTTGTGTGGCTGAAATGGATATGCGTTGGGGATAAATGTGATTCTTGGAAAGGTATAGGTTACTTTTGAAGCAATATCTGTAAATGTTGTTAATCTATTTCGTGCAGGAAATGATAGACAGTCAAAGTAGAGTTTAACAAATCGATCCATGCCATATTTGTATTTAATTTGAAGTATAATAAGTATAACAAGTAGTAAGTAGCATAGCGTTTAGTTCACTAAGCATTTGTATGTAATTGTACCTATTTACTTTATTAAAGACTGTAGTAGCGTTTCTTTTTAAACAAATAGAGCACAGGAATCATGCTCCAAATATTAAAGTTGGAATTCTTTGATCTAAGCTAGATCAATTTATGTATTTCAGCTTTTCACGGAACATTGACGTGACAACGTCTTATAATTTGATAAAGCCGGCTGCACGCACGAAAAAACATGACTCCTGCGGCGTTACCTCGCTCTGAGGCGTTCCATGTAAGGCTTGAAGTGCAAGCGAGAGCACGGAACGAGCGACAAAGAAGCACAATCAGACGTTGTCACGTTCAACTGTCGTCAGTAAACCGACTTTACAGACAACCAATTTTTTTCTACTATTTTACGCATCTGTATTTCTTGAATAAATATCATAGCATATCAACAAAACACGATTGCATGTAGCGCTTCTTTAGGGTCGTGTTGACGCGCTTAGTTTCTGACGGACTACTCTCATTTGTTAACCGTAGTCGAGGTTTCAGCTATTTATTGTATGCTGTTTGAAGCAATGCGGGTACGCTCTGATATAATGTTACAATAATTGGTAGGAATAAGGTAATGGAATTACTGTTGTTTATTGAAATTGTAATCTATGATTATCACGACAAGGTATACAATTAAGTTGCTTCTTAGCTGTCAGTAGGATTAGATGTTTTAGACTACGCTAGGGATATTAGCAGTTTTTTTCAGTAGATCGGTTATGAGGAAGGGTTAAGTATGTATTTGATGTGTTTAAGACAACGGGCGTGAAGCTATGTGTGGATAGCTAGCTCTACTAAACTATGACTGAACGGGTAGTTATGATTTATTTGATTGGATTACTGTTATTTACTGTTAAAAACTTATGAATACATTCTACCTGATCGGAGCCCGAACGATAAGCTGTTTATTTATAAAATTCGTCTCAAAGCTCATTGTTATATGGTTTTATCTGCTCTTTGAAGACATGGTTCCCATATCAACGGATCACATTCGTTGTTATTAGATTTAATATTTATTTATTTTCATCTTCCATTTCACTTGATCATTTTTAATCAGAACATCGATATTCCAATAAAACAGGCCATCTGCTAGCAATTTTTTCATTCCCGTCAATTATAAAGCATCTTTTGTTGGATATAAGCCGACTAAATTGGAAAGTATAGTACAAAGAGTCTCAATGGATACGCTAATACATTCAATACGTACGGTAAAGGCGAGTATCATCAGGGGTAATTCATATTAGCTTGGAGCTGAAATTCAGCAATCAGTGCCTTAATTAAACAGCGCAGGACAGGACGGGAGCTAATTGGCTCTGCAAAAAAGCTGTCTATGTTTCTGTACGAAAATTCTCGATTGTTTAACAATTAGGTTGTTTTAAGGCTTGAGTTTGCTAATATTGGATACAAATTAAGGGTATTTTTTGCGTTGTTTATTTGTGTTTTTGCTCATGATTTGGACTATTGATAGATATAAATTTGTTTTTGGCTCATTTTTAAATACACTAAAAAAATATTTTGTTTAGATGGTTTTGTTTTTTCAAGATACTGTAGTTAAGCGTAAAACTAAATATTAAAACATTTTTTTTTTTACAGTTTCAGGGCTATGAAATTCCAATATTACGATAAATTCTCTCCTCCATATACACTCATTAAAATATTAGAAACAATCAATAACAAATCACAAAAATATACCTACTTATATTATCATACGCTGCAATCTACCAGTAAAATCTATTAGTGACGTAACATATGCATATTCAATTTGGTCGTATAATAACGTTCATGATCTATGCTTATCAATAGAGCTAGTTGATTAGTTGACGCTTCGGTGGGTTATGGCGTAATTATTACCTATTGCTTCTACGTCTGGAGGAATCAATGCTTGTTAAGTATGATTATATTATGTACGTGTATTGATTATTTATATACAACGTATAGGTAATGTTATGTATTGTATATGTATGAAAGAATGCTCGGAAATAGGCGTACCATTCTTAAGAAGAGTACACGCTTTGAATTGTGAATATTTCGTCAGTTTATGATGGTTAAAAAGGTTGACTTCAATTTCTGTATTTTTTGTTTGGCAAGAATATGGATAGTGTACTTGATGTTTTTCTAGATTAACATTGAAGGAGAGCAAGAAAACACACTTCAATTTGCTATAATTATATTATTTTAGGATAGGATCAACACTAAAATATAAAGTACAAATATAAAACTTATATTTACAGTATAAGAACATTGAACAATTAATATAATTTTACCTCTCTCTGTTTCCTATGCTATCTATCACCTACTCTGGCTACAAATAATTCAATCAAATTTTAATCAAATATTTATTATACACATTAATATTATCCTAAATATATCTTCGCCATCAACCACTAATCCAATCAGTTAAAAAGGCAATTCATCTTCATCTCGCGACGCAGTAAGACACAACCTACTGGCTGAAATCCAAATGCAGACCGCAAACACTAGTTTAAGGACATTTCGGGATAGGGTATGTGCAGAGAAATTTAAAGAGCGATTTCTAAATACTAATTTAAATATATTTTTGATCTATAAGGTTAAGGATTCTTATACCTAGTAGTATTTAGTAAGGGTGTTATGGAAAAGTGTGTTCAAAATATTTATGGATATTCACAAAGTAGGTATCGTATGGATGGAATGTAGTAAACATTAATGATTTGTATATTTATACTATGCTTTTAATTCTTTTGATTGTGTACTAGCGGTCCATCCGGCTTCGACCGTTGTACATGTTTACGTTTTCTCTCCATAAGGTACATCCTCGTACTTCAAGGAATATTATAAAAAAAAAGAATTAACGAATTCGGTTCAGCCGTTCTCGAGTTTTGCACTTAGAAACACATTTGGAGATTCATTTCTATTATATAGAGAAGATAGATATACATTACTAGCTGCGCTCCGCGATTTCGCTCGCGTGGCTCCGCTCCTGTTGGTCTGTATGATGACATAATAGCCTATCTAGCCTATATAGCCTGCGTCGATGAATGGGCTATCTAACACCGAAATAAATTTTCCAGTAGTTCCTGAGATTAGCGCGTTCAAACAAACAAACAAACTCTCCAGCTTTATAATATTAATATAGTACCTATAGATTACATATGGATTACATAGTAAGTTGCAATTATTATCCCTGCACTACATGCAATTATTTTAAACCCAATCCACTGGTTACAATAAAGAAAATCTAAACTTTACACTAAACGAAAACATTGGAAGTTATTCTAAATCCGCACAATTCCAAGCTCGGTCAAGCAATTAGCGTGAAGTAAATAAAATTGAACATTCAATTAGAACTCTACTCAAGTTTCGCGAACTTCGACCAGCTGCGTCCAACCGAACTCAGAATCTGTACAATTTTAAAGTTAAATTATATCACTATCTGGCTTTATCTGTATGGTTAAAGTTTATTCAAAGAACTATCAGTGGTTATTACTTTTCTTCGAATAGCATAATAAATGTTAAAGTATTGAGGAGCAGGGATGGGGAAAGCCTTTCAGTTACTTTCAGTTTTGAAGGGTTATTCTACATCATAGATTTCGGTGTAAACAGCTTCTTAGCAGGATTATGAATGTCATATAAAGGTTATACAATATTATCCTTCAAGTATTACAAACTTTCAGTTTGTGAAGATTGTCTATTTCAAGCCAAACCTACTGAATGTGGCTTATGTTTATGTACCAGGATAACACATTTTAGATATTATACTTGCCTTTTAGTTGCCCGAAATGGTATATCATAGAGTTAATTTAAGTTGGAATATTGTGACATATTTTACTGAAAATTGCGGTGAACAATAATAGTAATAATTGAAATCTCATTACATTTATGTACCATACATTTTAATTTGAAATCTAGTAACGTAGACTCCAACTAATCTCCATGGTAACGAGACTAACAAACGATATTATATACTACCCGCCTATGAAGTATATAAGCCATCTCTCTCATAGTCCGATAAGACAAATAATCAATCTGACTTCAATATAGACACATGACCCGCATCTTCATTTATTCTCGGAAGCGAAGGTATCCGTGAAAAAGCCTTTTTTGTTATTTCCAATAGGTATTAAAAATCCCTTTTTCTGCTTGAATTACTCGAAATTGCTCCACGATTTTCAACCCCGATCTAGAAAGAAAGAAATTTATTTATAGCAACAATAAAATGACAATAGAAGCACAAGCTTAAAATAGAAAAACATTGGAAGCTACCAAAATAACATCTATTGGTTGAAGCTTGTATTATAAACTACAGTAAATAGAGAATACATAAAAATTTTATTAAATACTTCAAAAGTTACAAAATTTGGGTTTATTTTTACACTACAAAATATCTTTATTATCTAAATGCTATCCGCTCGCGGCTTCGCCTGCTTTGTAACTTATCAAAATATATACATAAACTGCCTCCACCATTTTATCTAATAAGAACTATAATTAGTCCATCAGTCCCCGGAATCACAGACACAATAGATAATCTATTGTGTCGCGCCCCGATCGGGGCGCTCGGTGGTCAATGGGTTATAAATAAATAAATAAAAAGCCCATTTATTTTCTACAAACAAGTTACAATCATTTAGGACTATTTTTATATCTACGTTATAGTTACACTTAGTTGATCTGCAATTTACATTAAAAGTAAGTTGGTTACTTGGTTGTAGTACATATTTGTTTGTTAGTTAACAGTATTTTTAGCTTTATTAAATTTTTACTTTATTTTAAGTTTATGAATTATCATTTATTTTCTTATTTCTTTAAATGTTTTTTTTAAGGATTGTCTGTAGAAACCCCGTATTGGGTAAAGGCCTCCCCCAAAAAAAAATATTCTCAAATGAGATTGCACTATAATAGCTGTTGTGTGTGGTCAATGGGTTAAAAACGAATATAAATCTGTTGCGTAGTTTTAAACCACGTCCTGGGCGACGAAGCGTGGTCCAAGAGGCAGGAAGGCACTGGATGCAGGCCGCTGGTGACCGGGCGTGGTGGGAAACTCTGAGGGAGGCCCTTGTTCAGCATTGGACGTCCCACGGCTGACACGACGACTAGTTTAAAAGATCTCAGCTTACATAGGAACATACTGACAGATAGCGGGAAGCAACTTTGTTATATACTTTCGTTCTATAAAAATAATATTATTATTACGCTTCATTCAATGAACGCGCTAGTCATTCAGTCAAATAGCAGATTCAACCAGATGACGGCGACATTGTATACATACAAGACAAAATATACCATACCTTAAGTTATAACAAAATATATATAACAACAAAGGGCGCATTATAATCACATCACTATTTTCCTAAACCGCCCATCTGCTGTAAGGCTCCACAAAAAGTTTCACACACGACCCAAATTAAAACGTGCGAATGACAAGCATGAAAAATTGTTGTTGGCAGCCTACAGGATATTATTTCTTGCTACATCGGCTAGATTTAGCCAAATTGAATCGTAATCTATGTGTAAGTGGCGTAATTGTTTTATACTAGTTTTTAGATCAAGAAGTGATATGGTTGGAAGAGTAGATGGGATTTCTCTCTGTCCTTCATAGCAGGCATATTATTAATTTTACTTTTATTACTTTCACCAAAAATGCAGCTCAAAACTCTATAATATTTTTTACAAACATTCAATAGACTTTTTTCTTTGTTGATCGAATATACCCTTAAAGGTTTTTTATTCTTGTTGTAGTGTATTGGATAGCTTTCATTGATCATTTTTCTTTCACATATTATTTTTTTTTCTTTGGTGTATATAAATGAATTAAATATTTTTTTCTTATTTCTTTCGATGTTTGCTTATAATATTGGTAAAACAGAAAACTCTGAACTTACCCTGTAACTTATAGGGAGATATTTCAAACTATGAAAAGGTTTGTATATTGGCGTATTCTTTTAAACTTGCGCCGTTCGGTAACTTAGTTTAGGACTTAAGTTTAAAGAGTATGCACTCGAAATATGCATGAAGTTTTCGTGATGTGATTGTATTGTTTTTCAAACTATTTCCGAACGAAATCTTTTGTAGAAAAGTGTAAAAGATAAGCTTATTCCGTTCCGATTCGATTCGGTTTTCACTGAAAAAGTCATCAAATTAAATGTTTGAATTTCCTTTGTTCACAGGTTGGCCACTGTAGCTATTCGAAAAACTTAAATAACACACATATACACAAAGTATTACCAAAAATATGAATTTAAAAAAAATACAATAAAAAAGTTGTAACGACTCTCCGCTGATCACATAAAATAAAATAAATATTCTATAAAAATAATATGAAAATGATACCTAAGTATTATAATTTAAATCTAAAATAAATATATATAGGAATGCTACATTATAATTGTGTGGAAGATATATCTTCAGAATTTAATTTAACATAAAAAATTAAAAGCGTACAAACAGAAATATCGTTTTGGGTAATATAGGTTAATTGACACTATTATGTGACATATTTATAAATAAATTTATTCACTTTGTTTCAATGAAATATTCTATGTTAATTAGCTAAAATGTACATGAAGGATTTTAGGATTAATTTCGTCTAAAAGGGAACTTCAGTACCGACAGGAGGCATTAGCATTAAATAGATTTCTATTGATACCCTCTTCACGACAGTCAGCTCTATTTTTTCTATAAATTAATACCTACTTCTTAAAATCCTTCAAAAAAACGCAAACGTAATTGTGATCTCGCAATTTTTTTTGTTGTAGAGATTAATGTAGTTTTAAATTTATGAGTCGGTGAAAATTAGGAAATTGCAATCAATTAACCACGTTTATAAAGATTTATTTATTTATCTCTTTGCTGACCTGCCCCCCTAGACAAGTGGCTTTCTATTAGCGTAAAGTTCAATAGAATAGATTATGAATGTATGAGATTGACGTTTGATTACGACGACGACGACGATTGATTACGTCAATCTCATACATTCATAATCTATTCTATTCAACTTTACGCTAATAGAAAGCCACTTGTCTAGGGGGGCTGACAGACGTTGTCCTGACGTGATATATTGCTCCAAACA
Source organism: Colias eurytheme (assembly GCA_907164685.1). Lineage (NCBI taxonomy): Eukaryota > Metazoa > Arthropoda > Insecta > Lepidoptera > Pieridae > Colias > Colias eurytheme. The sequence goes on along the minus strand of CAJQZN010042330.1, from coordinate 174,512 downwards.
AACTAACATTACATCACTAGCTAGATATATATATATAAATCCGGCGTCTCCATAACTTTAAACTATCGCAGCTCGTCCATCAAGGCTAGATTCTAAGTGGGTCCTAATCCCTCGATCTAGGGCACAACTATTTCGTAAATGTTGTAGTAGTTACTGGAAGTGGCTCTTTATGTTAATGTTTATTGTGTTGTTTGTCTGTATGTTGTGTGTTTGTGGTCTTTATAATATGTACGTAGTGCAACTGGGATTACATTTAAAGTATCCCTTGTTTCATAAACTGGCCAATATGTAAAGATTATTATCATTTAAGTTTTAATCAGGTCACAAAATAACCAAAATTAAAAAATTTGGTTACCTTGAAATTCGAACCCGCGTCTTTCGCCGCGACACAAGACGCGGGTTCGAATCTCACCTCGTGATCGAATTTTTTCTATTCTTTTAACATTATAGAACAAGAAAACTAGAATTTAAATTTCTATACGACATCCTCAACTAAACTTCAGTCTAGGTTCTGCTAAGTGGGTTCATAATCCTTCAATCCGTGGAACTCCGGGCTCAACAGTTTGGCCACTGAGTAAGATGTGCTTGTGCATATCAACTTAACTAAGTGAAGTGACTAGATGTATGTTTGTTACTTGCAGGACGAAAGGTTTGAACTGATGTTGATGCATTTTTACAAATAGATAATGAAAGCCTAAAGAAGCCCGCCCATTACGGGGAAATTTTTGAGATCGTTAATTGTTTCAAATAAATTTTGAGCAAACTCTTGTTTAGTCCTTTTTTCTAGTCCCTTTTTGTATGTTAAACTCTTGTCATTTTCGAATATTGGTACTATAAAAATATACTTGGTCACTTCTAAATTATAGATAGACGAATGTTTTATATGAAAATGATATCAAGTACCTAAGATCCACAATTTATTAAAACTATAACGATCCAACTACTTGTTACTAGTTTATTTAATTGGTCTCAAATAGTATAATATAATAACATAAGAATTCAGATTGAGACGTCGGAAAAATCAATGAAAAAACATCGTGCCATCGAACACGATGAAATCTCGTATCCCTAATTTTGTCACAACTAATATTCACAAAGCACTCGTAAATTTATCACATATCTAGCAAAAACTATATAAAATACAAGAGACGAAGCTAGATTTCCCCCGTGGCCTTGTATGTGCGACCTCGCCAAATTGCAGCCTTCAGACATTCAATAAAATTCATTATGAACTTGCCAGATTTTGATTAAAGTTAAGCAGTTGTGATAATGGCGAGGACATGTAGACAGTGTCGAATGGTTTGAGAATATTTTATCTTGATTCTTGAGAATTGGCTGGATGTATGATATTTTTGCGGAAAAAGTTTTTCTTTATTTTTTTGAAGAAGTTATAATATGATCCTCTTTTTTTAGAAATTCTAATAGGAATTTTGAGTATATAGGGTGAGAGTGATGTTTCTAGACCTACTTATTTAAGTGTATTTATCTATTCTTGGCTCAATAACAAAATGAATAAGGTGGATTGTAAAGCATGTGATGATGAAAATATTTGGTTTCTATTACTAATTAGTAACTTGAATTTACTCTATAATTATACTATATATAATTTACTCTGATAAATAATTATGTTAGGTTTAGAATACACATACACATATAGAATTAATTATCAAATACAAATATAAGTTATTATAATACAAAAGTACCTATTTCATTAGAAATAAATGAAATAGGCATGGTAAGAACAGATTACCTTCCCCGAAATAAATGTCCAGAAAAGATATTTATAATTGGATTGTTCACAATAAGTAAATATAAATGTCCGTTCAAATGTGTAGTAATAATTGGTTTATCACAGATACCAGACAATGCAACCTTTATTAAAATCGTCTCAGTAGTTGAGATGTTGATTTATGAAACTTATTCAGTAATTGTAAAATATTTTCGGGATTTTACTCAAACCTATCAATTATTGTAAGTATAATGTAAGAACGACTATTATTATTTTTTAGATTATTATTACTTTTAGACAATTATTTAATAGACTATTATTATATAACACAATATTATTATTATTTTTGGTAAAGAAATATAATCTTTATTTCATTCAAAAAGTAATCAAGAAGTAACTCCAAAATTTTATTCACAACAAGAAAAGAAGCACCTAGAAAAATTTCGCGAAGCAGCGGACAGAGAACCGAGAACATGAATTTATTTACCCACTTAAAATTCAAAATTACAGCATAAAATTACGTTGAGTGTGTTTTATAATTATTTCAACGCAATGCAAATGATCCGACGACGTCGGATGCACGGAATTATTCATTCCGAATACATTCTGTTTGCTGCCAGGCGCTGATTAACCGGCGCCTAATCGAGTAACGAACTCTCCTAGACTTGCTAAACAGTCGACACTAGCGGCCGTGGTGTGTGGTGCGAGGTATAAGGGACAGCGATGACTTGGGAGATTACACTTTTCAATAAGGGAGAAGCATTTAGTTAGGTAATACACTCTCAGACGCACTGAACCGTTGACACTAGCGGCCATGGTGTGTGGAGTGAGTTATAAGAGGCAGCGCTATCTTGAGAGATTACAGAAGCATTTAGACGAGCAACGTGTGGTGCGTTGAGTGAAAGGCAGCGACTTAGTAGATTACAGAAGCATTTAGTCAGAATGCACTTTCCTAGATTTGCTAAACAGTCGACACTAGCGACGGTGGTGTGTGGAGTGAGTTATCAGAGGTAGCGATATCTTGAAAGATCACAGTAACATTTAGTAGCAGAATGAACTCTACCAGACTTGGTTAACTGTCGACACTAGCGGCCGTGGTGTGTGGTGCGAGTTATTAGAGGTAGCGATATCTTGAGATATCACAGAAGCATTTAGTAGCAGAATGAACTCTACTAGACTTGATAAGCTGTAAACACTAGCGGCCGTAATGTGTGGTGCGATTAGAGGAAGCGATTTCTGGGGTGATTATACGTCTTCCTTACAAAGAAAATTTTAAGCAGTATCTTTATTTGATCGAGTAATAAAATCTGCTAGACTTACAAAAAAAAATAGCTAAACCTTGCTAGATTGCTCTTCCATTTACGAAGTCATTGACGTTAAATTTACTAATTAAATCTTCTAGACTTGCAAAATAGTTGATAGTGACGTAGTACAAGTAATGGGTGAGAGCGTCTAATCATATTTTATTTGTCTCCATCATGAGTTTTAATCTTTATCAACAACTTAGAGTAAGTAATTTATTTTTAACGATTCTTCGTAAAAGAGTTTGGTGGTTATTTGCCTCTCTCTTTATGAATGGCACTCGTAGTGAAGCATAAAAATATATTACCTAAGTAAATCATGAAAATGTTAATTTTTGAGAATTTATTAGTTTACCATACAAGATGAATGCTTCTAATGTTAATGGAGCAATGTTCATCAAACCGCGGTTCTCTCATAACTTCGGACACAAAAACTTACCAGTCGCGACTGTGCAAATTCGTTATCACAGCTATTCTTACTAAATATATTCAACAACTAATTGCGCCCATGTTCCGCAACTATACCGGCTGTTTATACAATTAATATTCAAATTTACTTGCGTTTTGTGTTTCATCGGGAACGGAAAGAATTCCACAAGAGAATTACGGTTCTAAGAATTTTAATTCAGTTCTGTTTGGAATAATTCTCTAGAAATCTTGTTGTAAATGACACTAGCTCCGTGTTCGCTTCGCGTTATCGCAAGATATGCGTGGCTTATTAGAGTTCGGGAAAAGGTTTTGATTCCATAGACTATAATATATCTGTCCTGTATACAATATATCTGTCCTGATATAAACATTATGTTCGAAGTAAAGATTGTTCTTTAAAAGGCCCTTTAGAAGTTCATTAAAATTCCAAATCTCGTACACGTGTAACACACACGTCGATACAAATTTAGCAGCATTGTTCCTTAAACAATAACGTCACGTAACATATAAAATTACTCACAACAATATCTTATTAAATTCCTCTAAATATACACTGACTTACGAAAGATTCAATATTAATATCTTCTTCGTAATTTTTAATGTTTCTTCCAGATTCTTCATTAATGCGTCTTTACACATTTTTATGGAGATTTATTTTAATTCGCTAATGTAAACGAAACTGGCACTGGAGTTTTTTGTTTTAAATTATGTTCTTAATTAGTATGAGATTCAATATAACAAGGTACGGTAATATTTTGACGGGATCTGAATTTCAAATGCTAATCTATACTAATATTATAAAGCTGAAGAGATTGTTTGTTTGAACGCGCTAATCTCAGAAACTACTGGTCCGATTTGAAAAATTCTTTCAGTGTTAGATAGCCCATTTATTGAGGAAGGCTATGGCTATATATCACCACGCTAAGACCAACAGGAGAGGAGGAATGTGGGTGAAACCGCGGGGAACAGCTAGTGATATATATTTTATGGAGGCATTGAATGTAATTTTCAACTATTTTAAAATAATTAAATTTAAACAAACTTTATAAAACATTTTGTATACTTACCTAAAATGTATTGAGTTTTCAATCCTACCTGTTGCCAGGCTACGCAATTTTACATAAAACTCTATAAAACACGAAAGCGATGTACCAGCTGCGCTCAGCTAAGTAACTTCAGAAGTGCTTTAACGTACTATTATCATCAAAATTCATAAAGGCAATTCTTAAGAGGTTTCTTCAGAATTTAGCTTTTAATTCTGTCAGTACTAATAACGAATAAACTAAAACGTAACTCATATTTTAAGAAACATAGTTAATTATTAAGGCATTAGTAAAAATTTTGCTTCACTAATCATCGTATCAAGAAGACACTTTAATAGGCGAAAAGTAATGAATAAAAATGTGTGCGTGTAGTGTACACGGCAGTGAAACTTCTTTATGACCTTATTTTTCAAAAAATAATTTTACTATATGCAACTTTACAGAAATACGTCGATTCAAAGATGGCGCGTAACGGAAAAGTGTCACGCGTAACGAAAAAATGTTACACTAAATTTTTCTCCAACCCCAATAAAGAAGTTTCACTTCAAAAACAATCTAATTATACATTAGTAAGAAGCATCTTATCTACCATTTAAAAGCTATTTATTCAGTTTGAATAAAAAAACTTGACGTATCAAGGGACACCCGGATGGAACGAAGTTACCAAAATAACTGGCTTGCTTTTTGCAAGACAGAGAAACACGCGCACGCCGCACAGCTTACAACTATAGCAAAAAGTGTCGTTACAACTTAATTAATTAACTTAATTAGTGGTCTTAATTCCGTCTAGCCCCCTTTCGCAACGCGCGATACGGAACTTCGTTCCAAAATCACTACAATAAATTGACTATCGATCACTAAAGGTAATTTTACAACAATTTTACAGACCAACTACCAAACTAACCTGTTAATACTGCCATATTGTATCCAAATAAATAAGTTTACAAGTAAACTTATAGTTTACAGTTCAATGAAGGATAAGCATTTCATTCGAGCGAAAGTTCTCGGCCGAAATGTATTTGATGAATAAATAAATGATACGGTGTCTTGCGTCTGAATATCTTCGGTAGCGCGTTATGAGCTTATTCAGGACTTTCGGCGGAAAAGTTAGAGGTCATATTTGCGGCTCAGGGAATAAATTTGGAATATTAAATTTTAGTTCGCTGAAGCCGTGTGAAACTGGCTTGGTTGGTTACATTGATGTGGATTGACGGTTTTATTTATTTCTTTTTTAGGGTTCCGAACCCTAAAAGGAAAAAAACAGGATCAGTTTGTTGTCCGTCTGTCAATCAGTCTTTTTATCAAACTGAAGATTATAAATTTACAGTTACAACAGTCATATAAAAAAAAATTATAATACGGAGCCCTCGATGCGCAAGTTCGACTTACACTTGGCCGGTTTTTTTATGTTTATAAAACGTAATATTACATTACAATAATTATTCTTTACTCTATTATTTATTTAGGTAATTATTTTGTGTCTAAAAATTGTAAAAATTCATTCCTCCTCTCAAAATGTGTCCAATAGATGTTAATTTGAATTAAAGAAGGAAATAAACTTACAGTTATTTTGCCAACGGGTAAAACTCTTATATTATACAACGGAGCATACCATTCCTTTTGAAGTCGGTTTAAAATAGTGTAAAAGCTGTAACCGCGCTTAAAAGCAGCGAGGCGGTATTTCAAAAATATTTAATGCTTTATTTTAAAACTTATCCAGTTCTTTAATTTAGTGTCACACTACTGTCGCTTGCAGGTTACAATAACAATAGCTGTTAAACTGAAAACACACGGGAGGAAAGTATAACAAAAACGTTACGTTTAATAATGATTTGTATCAGACTTGTATTAGATTCTATTTTTCTTTAAGTTATATTGTATTGTAGATCTTGTCAAGCTTTAAAAGTACGCTAATAAGAGATTCGTCAGGACATAAGATTTCGTGCTTGTATGGTTTGATACATTTTACCTAATCCAAAAAAATATGACAAATTACATCTTGAGACAGTATTCAGACCAATACCTTTCGCCTTTCGCCTTACTGTGTCGTCACTTCGTACACATTATTTAATGACGATATAACGTATTGTAAAATAAGATGTAATGACGTTTTCACTGGCAGCGTTATGTTAATTCTTATGAAATCAAAGACGTAAGAAAGCAAAAGAAATATATTTTATCAATATCCCATCTAGAAGAATAATAAAACTATCTGATTAATTATTGCTCTCTATAAGCTTATTTATTGATGAAACCATGTGAGACAAAGATTGTTTTTATTTTTAAGTCAAAAATCTACCTTTAATATAATTAAAACTCACCGCCACAGAACGATCCGAGTTCGAGCTGTATGTATCCACCATAATCGCATCGTATATAAAGGCTAAGCGAGATACAGCCAGGGAATTCTCAATGGCTTTTTAATTCGCACAAAAAGTTAGCGGAGTTTTAACGATTTTTCTAATACCGCTATTGAGTCACAAATAATTACTTTTCTTTGCAAAGTGTTATTGTTGTTGTTTAAAATTTTATTGTTATATGTAATACGGGGTTTACACAGAGGAATAAAGTGTTTCCTTGTTAATTTAATGGACTGAAAGTATTATAAGAGTAGAAAGAATATTTAAATGAGTATTTTTCTTTCTTTAAAATATGCATTTGATACTTCACTGTTTCCCCATTTTTCTTCACTTCATTTGAAATAGCTATCCTATTTTTTACACTGAGAATTGACATTCAAAAAACTTTACTAATTTCAAAATTCACGCAACAACTTTCATCCAAAAGGAGCGGCTTTTTGAATGGAACTCGATAAGAAAGTAGCGTAAAATGGCTTCTTACAAAATTGACTGATAACCAGATAGAGACTGATAATAGGGAACCGCTGGATGCAATTGACTATTCAGCGCCATTTTGAAAATCTTCCGAGACCTTTTTTATCAAAATAGTATAGTATTTTAACAGAAAAGTCCGTGATGGTATATGTCTATCTTTTATGAATAACCCACTTTAACTTTTTTTTGTCATTTACTTTTTACGACAAATAATGGCTAATTTTCGAAGCGATTTTAACCAATACATCATTAATCCTTAACCAATTAAATACCTTGAATACATTGTTCATTTAATATAGATCTATATGGCCCTTTACACCTCTACACTATTACAGATTTAAAAATTGCGGGACGTAGCGTTTGTAGCGGTACCGGCCGGCCGCCATTGCACCCGTGCGAAGCTGGGGCGGGTCGCTAGTGTACTATATTAATGTAAATTATTGTACCACAATTTAATCATCGAAAAAAAGCATCTGAATTACCTACAAATTTAACTTCATCATCATCAGTGATATTATCGACATGCGCAGATAAATTGAAAAACCAATTTATTTCTCGACGCACGCCTGGTCACGAAGCCCCCCTATCGATTTGAAGACTGAGATTCTTACCACTGAGCCACCACTACTTTTCAAATCTCAAATTTAACTTATTTAGTTAATTAACAACAAAACCAAAGATCATAACAGCGAATGCAGTAACGTTTACAATAATAATACGGGATTACCCGCTATCCCCTTATCCCGGGATCTTTGCTGTAGCTAATCTCGGAATAATTTAAGTGTACCGCCGGGTTTATGATGCGTTTTATGACCCCACTTTTATGGAACTGTGATATGATATTTTGATATGGGATTAATGTCGTATTAATATCTTTAACATTTAACTAATAAACAGGTTTTTGTTTATTAGTTAAATGTTAAAGATATTTAAGTAAAAACTTGAATCTTTCTAAACGTTTATGCTATCTTGTTGCTCTGAATATTAATTATATCTAATCTATATGTATAAAAATGAAATACATTACGATTGTATAAATTACGATTGATTTTAAATAGTAATCTTTATATATAAAAATGAATCGCAAAATGTGTTGGTAAGCGCATAACTCGAGAACGGCTAAACCGATTTCGATAATTCTTTTTTTATTATATTCCTTGAAGTACGAGGATGGTTCTTATGTAGAGAAAAAGTAAAAATGTACCACGGGCGAAGCCGGGGCGGACCGCTAGTATGAAATAAATTAAATGAAATGAAATAACTTTATTTATCCATTAAGCCTTTACATCCTACTAGTAATCCCTATGATATAAAAAAAAGCTAGATACGTTACCCGCTCTCTATTTTGGCAAGAAAAAACTCAGCTAAGTGCCCGAGTTTCACTGAGTCACGCACCATTAAGCGTCGTGGCTGGACGTTCTTTTTATATTTTAATCGGCAGTTGTTATTACGAAGTACATGAGTGAGACATGTATGTCTCGTGCGTGAGAGTGAAAGAGAGAACAACTGTATTGGTGATAATGCGTTAGTAAGTAGGTATGTATTAATTACGCTGTCTTTTAGTGCAATGATGTTGGCGTATGCCGCGTAAGATTGTCTGTGCCAAATTTCCCCAAAATCGGTCCAGTAGTTTATGCGTGAAAACCATACATACATACATACATAATTACAAACCTTTCCTCTTTATAATATTAGTATAGATACTAAATTTACAAGTTTTACAGTGGGCGTTATACATATTAGGTACCCTTAAAATTCCAGAAAATATAAAGAGTACTTCATAATAAAGTGTAATTCGTATTATTTACACAGAACTAGCTGTACCAACTTGGTTCTCGTACACCTGATTTTTTCTCTGTTATTTGCAACAATTTTTATTGAACTTCGCAAGCTTTTGCCGTAGCATATTGTAATAAAATTTTCCTGGATGGCTATCTAGTAACTAAATATTCGAAATAATAAACTTTTATTATTTCGAATATCAGGAGATAAACTAATTACAACTTTAAAACAACAAATCCTTCAGCTTTATAATGCCACAGAAAAAGTTATGTCAAAAAAGGAAAGAAAGAGAAATACGTTAAGAAGAATAAACTGATTATCTTTTGGGCCCAAAGTTATTTTGTGTACCTACTTGTAGCTGACTCAAAAATCCCACATAATTTTAACCACAAAACAAAAAGTGAAAAAGCTAATATTATTACTTAAAATAAAATTAGCGAGGCTTTTGCCTGTATGTTGGTCAATGGTTAAGAGGCACTGAACATGGGAAAACCACAAGCACCCTCGGCCGGATTTTCCCACGCGAAAATGATACCTTTTTAGTGCTCAATTTATAGGACTATTTTGGTTGCTAGGCAACGCATTAAGGAACACGTGGAGTAATGTAATATTCTGTGGACAAAAGGCAGTTCAATTTATGATTTATACATCCTATAATCTACATACTCTAATCACTACATAGTATAAAACAAAGACGCTCTCTCTGTCCATATATGTCCCTATGTATGCTTAAATCTTTAAAACTAAGCAACGGATATTGATGCGGTTTTTTATTAAATAGTGATTGAAGAAGAAGGTTTATATCGTTTATATGTATAAATAATTATTAGGTTTTAGACACAGCGGGCGAAGCCGCGGAAAGCTAGTCTTACTAATAATGTAATATTACCTATTTAAATATACATATAACAGAAATTTAATATTTTTCTTGACCAAATCAATCTATGAGTTTAATAAATTTTCTTAATAATGCCAATAGGGAATAAATGCCTCAAGGTAAATTGTCATGTTGTCATCTGAAGAATATGATTATAGAAAAATATAAACTCTATAAGGTAGATAGATCGCCTGCGGAGCTGAAAGTAAAACTGAAACGTAAATGTATTGTTCATTTACCCATATTCCAACTCTTATTACTAACCGACTAGTGAAAACAAATAGTTATTTTGTTTGTTATCCATACTGAATAGACACAACCTACGCGCTACGCTTAAAAACTAGACAATTTTGTCTATAATTTTAAGCGTAGGAAAATTTTACAGTAGTTATACAAAATGAATGGAAGGATTAAAATCGATAAACACCTCGTTTTCCTTTTGATAATAAAATAATTTATATCATAAGGGATACTCCACGCAATCTATAAAGATGGCTTGGCCATTACTTCGTTATAAGTTACTGTATACATATGTGTGTAGGTATACTATTTTACATTAAATATATATGTTTGCTTTGTATATGTTTATTTTATACATCTTTCAATGTGTGTATCAATTGCTTTTTTTGTTCATCCACCAGATTGTTTCATTTCTTTTTATTGTAAGGGTTGCCTAGTAGATATCGCTACTTAGCAATAAAGCCGCCATTTGCTGTGTTATGTTGTGTATTCTTTGTACATTTATTTTCAACGAAATAAAACATTTTTAATCATTCATACATTATTTAAAGGTAGGTTCACACTGTATCGATGTACTCCTTTCTTTTATTAAAACTGTAGCTATATCTAATCTACACAACTTTGATAATACGGCTTCTATTGCAATTATTTAGTATGTAAATCCAGCTCAGTAATTACGTATAGTTGCAATGCGCTCCTGATCTGGGATCAGGTATTCACTAGTATTAGTTTCTTAGCCCTTTTAACATTCAAATTGCGTATTAAGCTAGACTTGTATAAATAGGACTACTAAATACTACTAAAACTATAAATTCTAAAGTCTGTATGCTTGTTTATTTGTTTGTAACTCCGTCACGCAAAAACTGCTGAACCGATTTTCAGGAAATTTGGCACATACAAAGAGTGAAACATGGATATATAGGATAGCTTTTATCCCGGAAATCCCACGAGAACAGAAAGTATAGGAATACCCATGTATTCTTTTGAGTACACGGGCGAAAAGCTAGTATCATAAATGCGAACACTGTGAATGTTTTTGTTTGTTACTCTTCCACGAAAAAACTACTCGAAAGATTTCAATGAAACTTTACAGTAATAGAGATTATACATCAGAATAACACAGAAGCTATAGAAATACTTGATTTTACCGCGGATTCATCCGCGGGTGAAGTTGCGCGACACAGCAAGTAATGCATAATTCTATAATATAAAAGCGGCTCGACGGAACACTGTGGGGTTTTAGTCGGTAAGAATCCGACATAACCCACGGCTCCTTCCCCGGGAGCCGTGGGTATCCTTGGAAGATTTCCCTAATTTAAAAAAAAGGATGTATATTATTAGTATAAATGACTCTTAGGCTATATCCTGACCTATTTTAATACAGTTCGTTTAATACAAAGAGTACTCGAACTTAATACATCAATTTAACAGGAATTTATTGGTAAAAGCGTAATAAGTTTACAAGGATTCTGTTCACAATCAGTATCTATTAAGCAGATTGAAAGTCCTTTATTATTAACATTTTATTATAGTTTGTAGCTTTCAAGTAATAATTGTAATACCAACACTAGAATAAGATTTTGCTAATACTATATGGTCTGGCCTGAAATAAATGAATTTTATTTATTTACTAGCGGTCCGCCCCGGCTTCGCCCGTGGTACATATTTACGTTTTCTCTACATAAGAACCATCCTCGTACTTCAAGGAATATAATATAAAAAGAATTATCGAAATCGGTTCAGCCGTTCACACGTGATGCCGTGACAACTGACAGCGCGAAACGGGTTTCATTTATATTATATTTATGATTATTTATTTATTTATTTAAAGACACTGTATGGTATAGAATCAACTAACAACCATGTTATTGTTAACATAAAAAATAGCATTCGATTATATAAGTCATTTTTCTAGTTAACTAACACACCACATTATACTTTTACTTTCTAGGCTCCGCTTTCTAGTGATTACGATAAGTATTTTATTTGTACAAAGATAAAAAACTATTATTAATGTACATAATAACATACGACGTGAAACAATAGAGAATAGTGGCACATTTTAATATTTGCTTGTAGTCATTTAATTCTATGATGATTAACTGCGAACAGATGTTATGCCGCGCAGTTTGAGCAATGGACAGAACCACGAGCCGTTAAAAATGACCCCTTATTTTCTCGTTCTCCTCCAGTTCTCAACTATTTTCATTCCAAATTATATCAAAATCAGTGCTGCAATGAAGGCGTGAAAGTTTTACTCTCGCATTTATACAGTATATAATATACATTACTATACATTTGTTGTAATATAAGCGACCTTTTATAAACCGACGCGTATCAATAATATTTGTACCGCGACCACAAATAAACTGCTATCAATTTGTTAGTGGTAACACTCAATATCAATCGCGATAGCCCGTCAAGCGATGCCTGTTTGTGGTTCCAATATGACAATTTAAAAGGAGCTTTTGTATTTAGCATGGAAACTGACTATGGGGCTTATCGGAGATTGGACTTAACTAAATAAGCAGTTTATCTACTATGTTGTTATTTAATTTGATGTAGATGTTATGTAACAATATAACATTATGTTTCGTGCATTAAGTAGATCAATGTTTGAATCATTCAAATATCTTTGTGGTTGGTAATAAATGAGTAATGTACGAATTAAATCTAGTATACCTAATATGCTATTTATAATTATTAATCATGTAAAGGATCAGTTGTAAATCAGGTGCTTTAATCATTAACGAACAGCTGTATTAAAATAGGTCAGGATATTTAATCTATTACATAAAGGTCTATTGTATCTATTTACGCGTGGATATGTATTTATAACTTTTCTTTTTATGTTACAGCTGGTTATTTTCAGGGGGTAAATCTTGCATAGATTGGTTGGAATTCGTATGTGACTGGCACAAAGCAAGTGATTTGACTGATGGTAAAACCTTTGCAACTGCGTATAAGTAAGGGATGAGGAAAATATTGACGAGTAGGTAATTTATAACAAAACAGACTGAGAAAATACTGCTAAAGAACATCTGCACTTGGTGCAGAATTCTGTAAACATACCTAAAATATATAGTAGAAAACAGAAACTCGGTACAAAATTCACTAAAGTTGTATGAAGTCAGTTGCTATTTCTTCACTCGTCAACAACCCATTGCACAACATTTTTACTTGACCACTGTTTGCGAAGGTAGTTAGTTGGGATTTCAATTTGAAACTTTGTAAAGACGCAATTAGCTGAAGTTTGAGGGTAGTTCTTGAAATTATTTGTGCTATCTAGTTTAGTTGGAACAACGTTGGTTAGACTGCTTTTGGACGCTTTTGTGTAAGATGAGTTGTGAGAAAAATTAAGTGTATGTTTTATCATGACAGTTGTGTCCAGTGAGTGTCCATGAAGGACATAGGTAATAAGTATTTTATACTAGCTGTGCTCCACGGTTTTACCCGCAGTGCTTCGCTCCTGTTGGTCTTAGCGAGATGAAAAGACTAAAGCCTTCCTCGATAAAAGGGCTATCTAACACCAAAAGAATTTTTCAAATCGGACCAGTAGTTTCCGAGAATACCGCGTTCAAACAAACAAACTCTTCAGCTTTATAATATTAGTATAGATGTAAGTCGAGAATTTATTGTGATTTTGTATGTGCCCGTGTATATTTCTGTATATAACGTTTACAATGTTTAATTAATAAGATGTATTGGAAATAGAAGCACAGAAATAGTAGAGTGTAGAGTTAAATATATTAAATTCTTATTGAAACTGAGGTACGTGTTTTATTTTAACGACCATCATTGATTATAATTTCTTATTTTCTTTTTTTAGTCTCGCTTTTATACTTGTGAAATGTAAACAAACTAAAAAAAAACAACTTTCATAATATAAAATATTATATGGTCGTGAAATCCAAATCTATATTTTTGGTACTGACGAATTGTAATTGTTATAAACTGCATTGAACAAATATATTATTTAATATGAAAAACATCAACGTTTAAAATAGTTCAAAATTTCATACAACATATTAATCAGGCTTATAAAAATAGTTTAAAAATATACACGAATAACGCTTTTCAATACTATAATGAGAAATTCCATACGGTCGTAAATTACGCAAATAATTAATTTTGGCCTTTGTCGTCGTTTAAATTGCTTTATGTAACAAAACTATACCACAGTATACAGATACAACCAGTAGGGAAACTTCATACAACACGTTCGTAATGGCTCACGCACACAAGCAAGCGTGTTTACGAGAATCGTAAGGGTATTCTTATATCTGTCAATTATGATAATAAGCTTTCAATTCTCATAAGCCCGCTTGATTGTGCGTGAGCCATTTCGAATGTACAAACAATTAAGTTTACCTACTGGTTGTATCTGTATATTGTGACTACACCCAGTATTGTAGTTATTCACATTATTTATAGCTAACTTTTCCAATTTGCGTTATTATTTGGATGCATTTATTTCATATTATGATTTTATATGAGACACTACAACATATTATATGAATAGATGTTAGGACGTACGCATCCGCTATGAAAGTTTGTACCATGAAAATGTATCCTTTCCACGCAACAAAAAGCAACAGCTAGTAATTAATTAAAATCTATTGACAGATAGTAGTACATTAGACGCTTTAGATAGAAGGGAGGAATTATTTTACCCAAAAATAATTGCTCAAATATTAACACAGAAAAATTTAAATAATTATGACACGAACTAAATTATAATTCTACATCTAGATAGTACAAGTATTATATAATAAACTAGCGGTCCGCCCCGGCTTCGCCCGTGGTACATATGAAAAATAGATGTTGGCCGATTCTCAGACTTACCCGATATGCACAGAAAATTTCATGAGAATCGGTCCACCCGTTTCGGAGGAGTATGCAGACTAACATTGTGACACGAGAATTTTATATATAAGATGACACGAACTAAATTATAATTCTACAATTTAGATAGTACAAGTATTATATAATAAATATTAATTTAAACCTGTCAGAGATATAGCACTCAAATTAATAGCAATTTCATGATATTTCTGAGCTTTATAAATATTTCGAAGCGAATATAAATCCGCCAATTAATTAATATAAAAGTTTTTTGCGTATTAACAAAATGCCTTTATGTTAAAGTATTTTTCAGCTTATGATAATTTAATATTTCTGATGAGTCCAATTGAAATGTTTGTGAGATATAAGTGCACATACTGGTACATAAAAAAGGTTAAATAAATCATCGCTTAATAAAAATTAAAATAAGGTATTTTTATAAAGGCTTCTTATGCAACTAAACCTTAGAGAGAAATGTTATCTATGGAATTAGACGTTTCATTTTTTATGACTTTTATTGATAATAGTGGTCCGCCCCGGCTTCGCCTGTGGTACATATTTCGCAATAAAAGGTAGCCTATGTCCTTTCTCGGGTATCAAAATATCTCCATACCAAATTTCATGCGAATTGGTTCCGTAGTTTAGGCGTGATTGAGTAACAGACAGACAGACAGAGTTACTTTCGCATTTATAATATTAAGTATGGATACGTAGGTACTAATGGGGATACTAACTTTATATATTTACAGTAGCTTCATAAAATACATATTTTTGCACACAGTAATTAATTATTTACAAGAACTCTGGAAGGAAACATATCCTTTTTATACATACCTATTATGTACCGGTATGAAAAACAAACACATTGATTAGAATTTCACATATAATACCATGTGAATTACCAGGAGAACATAAATCCTCAAGCACTATATACTTCTTATAATCACGACATGCATATACACAACTCATTACCCTCACAGATATATAGCACACACCAACATCCAGCCATAGTGAATTAATTGCGGTGTCTGGCCGCAGTTTCCCGAATCCGCTGATATTGAAAATTAATGACCGAATTTTACGGCGAGCTAATAAGGTGGGATTACTAAGCGAAGGTATTAATATGCAACCCGACGTCATGTTTCACAGCACTGTTTAAATGAGTTTCATGCAATTAAATACGAGATTAACAAATGCAATGTTAATTTATCGACTGCTACGTTCTTGCAGTGATTTGAATCTTTAAAGCGTGTAGTGAACCATAATATAGCTCCCGTTTTAATAAGGACTTTAGTCTTTTTGATCATTGAGTTTATTGGACTTGGTTTTGCAGTATAGCAGAGGTTTGTCTTTTCCTCTGCGCCGATCTTGCATGAGGAAGGAATGCTGCAATATATCTGAAGATATTATTAAATAGTATTAAAGCAAATTAATAGTGTTCAGGAATAACTTAGATGCCTGCTGCTGAAGTAAGACCAGAAGATACTAGAATTTAATTAAATATATTTGTATGTGTTTAACTTTAACACTTATTCTTTTCATTTAAAGTTCAGTAATATATTTACTATAATATTAGATCTATTTGATACCTTAATGTGAAAAATATATTTCTGATAAGAGAGCGAGAATGTTTTAGCTTATTTGAATAAAATATGTAGGTACTTTATACATATATTGTATATTGTATATAGTATCAATTACAGCCGAGTTTATGGTTGTGATAATTTGACAAGTAACATAATGTTAGGCGCCTTGATCGTCTGCTAATTATAGTGTTTGTGACTTCACACGACAATCAATATGGCGCCTGGAGAGCACAATTTCATACTATATATAGATACTAGCTTCCACCCACGACTTTGTACGTGCATCCCCGTTTTCCCCGTTCCCGTAAGAATTTCGGGAAGTCCTTTCTTAGCAGATGCCTACGTCGTAACATCTACCTGCATGCCAAATTTCAGCCCGATACGTCCAGTGGTTTGGACTGTGCGTTGATAGATCACTATAGCAGTCACCTTTGAGTTTTATATATATAGATAGATTTTTAGATTTCTTGGCGTGTAATCTTAATTCCTATATACGTTATTAGATTAGAATATAAAATATATATTACAGTTCAAAACTAAGATGTTAAGATTAGTCTCAAATTTAACTCGTACTTCAAGTCTGTTTATTAATTTAACATCTGGATATAATTTTTGTAACGTCGTATATTAATATATTTTTAAATAAAACATAACATAATGATATCCATAGCAGTAACAGCTTTGCCTCTAAAAACACGTTAAGCCTAATCATGTATTCAAAATGATCATAAGTCCCCTAATGAAACATTAATTACGATCATAATTAGCTGAATTCGTGATGTTATAGTGAAAATTCATTAATAGTTAATTGTCATTAGTTGTGGTCGTATGTCAGTCCCTGTCTACTACTAAAGCAGACCACATAGAGCGAGCAGCCTCGCGAAGCAATTGCCGCGCGAAGCAGTTCAGTCTGTGTGGCCGTGTCTTGCCCGAGGAAAATGACGCCACACCCGCTCTCTTCGACCGAGCCACGTCGAACCTGATCGAGCTGCTTAAGACTTAAATTAAAAACATTAATTGCTTATACATTAATACATTTTTGATAAACACCTTGGTATTGTAAAGGATCGTTATTACATACATATTAATTATCTTCTTAATATATATAAATCTCGTGTCATAATGTTTGTACTCAATGGACTCCTAAACCACTTAACCGATTATAATAAAATTCGCACACCATGTGCAGTTCGATCCAACTTGAGAGATAGGATAGTTTAAACATGTAGGTACCACGGGCGAAGCCGGAGCGGACCGCTAGTACAATAATAAGAATTAAAATATGTATTATAAATGTTTGGAATTACAATACAAAAGTTGGTTTTAGTTTCGTAGCAGCATAGTTCGATGTAAAGTTTTAGTATAGTTGCGTAGAGATACATAGATTAGATCAAGGTTTTGTTTGCTTTTGTTTAGATCATTTTAGTAAGATTCGCGCAGCAATTGCTTCGCGAGGCTGCTCGCTCTGTAGACCTGCCTGTTCTCTTAATAATTTGAGCATATTTCAATTATCCTTTGTGACTAGCAAAATATATCGCGCGAAATATTTAATCAACTTCTAACCCTTGAATTTAATAATTATTCAATCAAAAGCGCCATTAGAATATTAAATATTGGTAAATGAGCGGCAATTTATAATACTTTGTAGCGAATAATATGTTCTTGTTTATCGTTTTGATTGCTTCATTTGTTTTTTTAAGTTATGTTTCTATCCTTAATTAACGCTTATGATACGCTGTTAAGTTTATAGAAAGAGGTTTTCTATATTGTATTTAATAAATATAATATAATATAATAGCTGAAACTAATGTGTTGATGAATCTTTGTTCTCATTACTATTAATTTTAATAAAAGAAGAAGATGCATCCTACTAATCATATCCTACTTCCTACTAGTCCTATCCTATCCTACTAATTTTATAAATGCGAAAGTTTGTGAGGATGGATGTGTACCTATGTGTATGTCTGCTACTCTTTCATGCAAATACTACTGAACCGATTACAATTAAATTTAGCACACGTATAGAGGATAATTTTTATTTAACACATAGGATAGGTTTTATTCCGAAACGGGAACTATGCGGGTTTTTCTTTAAAACGCGGGCAAAGCCGCGGGCGGAAAGTTGTGTGGTGTTATTATTTAAAAAAGCGTGTGTACCGAACACACGTGTTCGAAGTAAAACTTCTTTGACAAGATTCAAAGATACCAAAATCGTCGCCTTACTACATGATGTGACGGTATTTCCGTGACGCGACCTTGAAATTTTACTCTCAAGCCGCCTAAAGAAGTTTCACTTCAAAAAACTGTCCCTGTTAAAATTCTTCCAAATAGGTTCACTGATTTCAAGCGTACAAATAATACAATATTTTAAATTCCTGTTATATGTACAATAAAGTGTCATAAATAAATAAAATACAAACATACAGAGTAACTTTCTCATTTATGTATTAAAGTTTTCATTAGTTTTGACAAGTTTCAATTGCACGCTAAGAACGGCAAGTTCCTTCAAAGGAAACATTGTAACAATCAATCTTTGATGTAACTAATTAGCGAGAAGTTTTAAATTGGAGCAGTTATTATAGGTTCACTGCATGTTGAATATATAGGTTATTTTAATAATGTTTTTGCATGCTGATGTTGCAACTCTTTGCTGAAACCATCTTTATATATAGAAAAGTATATACAGCCTTTGCAAAAAATATTCTATTACTACTTGTATAATTAACCGAAATATTCTTAAAACCATTGAACTACCAGGATAACATAACATCGAAGAGATGGAACTGATATCTGAAAATCATCAAATACGAATCCTCTTAAAAGTTAATTCAGTGATTAACTCAAAATTAATCAAATGCGCATACAAATTAAAAATTGTAACAATTTCATAGAACTTGTAATATAATACGAATCTCATTCACGGTATAATTAATAGCGGCTCCACATTCCTGCCTAGCGTAACGCCTGATATTAAATTCATAGAATTATAGGCAGCGGCCTAGAAATCTGGGAAGCCGTGGGAAGCGTGCATTTTACATGGTATTCTATTAAATTATAAAGCGTACCGAGCCTATGTGTATGGGAGTACAGGATAGTACAGCCTTTAAACACCAGTTTTATTAACAGTCACAAGAAGTACAATATTAAACATCAACTGAGGTCTACGTGCAAAAGAAGCTATACATTTCTTTTAACAAAGATGTGAAGATTTGCAAGGGTTGAACTCAATCAATGATGCCCTAAAAATTAAATGATTAGCATAGTGATTGGGACATGAAACGAATACAAATATAAGTTTATATTTGATTATAAATATAATATGTAATTGAGATTTTTATAACGTCTTTAATTATTATCAATTTTCAGTTTGAATAATTTAATGTAAGGTACAGAGTTTACAGTAAAATTTCTCAAGGTGTGTTACGATTATAATAATTAATAACTAATTTCCATCGCCTTATTGAATAAAGCACAATAAGTATACAATCAGATGATTTGCAAGAGTGATTTTTTTCTATATGAGATGAGACTATAAATTATTAATATACGCACTAAAAGAAACAATGTTGTTGTCAAGCAAAAGTCTATTTTCCCTGCCTTTCTTTATATAAATTTTTCGCACATACAGCGAAATTAAAATGGTTTGCTTTTGAAAGATAATTTTTATATAATTTATGCCACAATTTCACCGCTCTACACAACTCGTTACAACGCATCGTTGCATTTGCTACAAAATTACGGATTTATTTATCTGTATGAGGTTTTTATTTATTTTTAGATCAAAAGCTGTTTATTTTTTACTAGCTTACCGCCCGCGGCTTCGCCCGGTTTGTCTAAAACCTAATAAATTATATACTAAAACCTTCCTCTTGAATCACTTTATCTATAAAAAAAAACCGCATCAAAATCCGTTGTGTAGTTTTAAAGATTTAAGGATACAAAGGGACATAGGGACAGAGAAAGCGACTTTGTTTTATACTATGTAGTGGTTTTTCCATTTAAATTTTATTGCAAAGACTTTAATCTGGTTGTTTTATGACGCTTAAAAGAATTAAACAACATATTGTCCGCTTTAGACACAAATTTTCCATTTAAAGAAACCAAAAATAAAAAATATTGTTTTATTTCACTGCTCTATTTGTAGAGGAAACCAAAATAGTAAAAAACGTATAAAATTCTATGTGATCTAAGCTTTATGAATGGATGAAATCTGTTGAAACAATAACTGAATATATTCATTGTTTGAATTCTCCATTCGTGAAAATTGTATGAATATGCACATTTTAAAATTGGTAATGGAAGCGAATTTTTAGATAAAATTCAATGTTTGTTATACTTAAACATTGACCATCACCTTGGGACCAGTGGTTATAAAAAGAACATAAAAACTGAGAGGGTTCGATTCCCGTTGGAGACTTATAAAATTCGCCTCTGTAAGATGAGATTGAGTATCTAACCGATTTTTGGTATAAACCACAGAATACATAATAGTAGCTAAACGCTAGTATAAACAACGTTACGTATTAAACATTTTGTATGTTGCACAAAACCAACCAAAACTTAACATTTATCAAATCATATTATATATTACTAGCTGCTACACTTATGTACTTGTTTTTCTATTATAATATGACAAAACAACCTCTATTTCAAGAACACAATCCTCTATTTAATTATTTACATCATATCTTATATATAAAAATGAATCGCAAAATGTGTTGGTAAGCGCATAACTCGAGAACGGCTGAACCGATTTCGATAATTCTTTTTTTATTATATTCCTTAAAGTACAAGGATGGTTTTTGTGTAGAGAAAACGTAAATATGTACCACGGGCGAAGCCGGGGCGGACCGCTAGTATGTATATAAATTCGTTATTTAATCTTATACCAAAGCTTTTTAAATAAGATTTTTTGAAAGAATAGAAAAAATTCGATCGCGATTGATCGCCTCGGTAAGGAGAAGGACGGTTCGGATTCCGCCTCATGATTTTTCTATTCTATATAAATTTCTCATCATGTTATACTATATGTTTAACTATAATTATAATGTTATACTATGTATATATACACACCTATACTAAATTTCACCTTATCCAAGTATCGCATTTCGCAACTGGACGCTAACAGGTTGTTATAACTCGCCAACTTTTAATTAAACCGCTAACTAGCCTCGTCACTGAATGAAGCACATTGTTAAGCCAAGATGTTGGCTGCTCATTTCATACAAAACTATGGAAAATTAGTGAGAAGTTAGTTAGAAACTAAAAATAAATATTTTCGCGGAATTCGTAAGCACAATATACTGACACAAAGACTTGAGTAATTTTTGTTTCTATACCCAAAATGGCACGCCAATACTACGATAACATTTAAAATAAATTAGTTAAGTAAAAAAATATATTCATGGTATATCCATATTGAAGCCACGATGCTACTAATACACAGACACTTAATATACTAACACAGGTTAACAAATATGATGGTAAATGCAAAAAAATACAATTTTGTATATTGACATACAAAATATATTGAATTAATAAATAAATGTAATTAATTTATAGATATTTTTCCTGCCGTTCTCAAAAACATGAAAAAATAGACTTTATTTCGAATAGGTATTGCAACAGACACACCACAATTCAATAAAATATTTTTATATTACTGCAAAAACATAATAATTTATTTCACAATCCTCTTTAACAATGAACATAATATAAACTAATTCCACTGCGACGTAGCACAGCGTAGCGCTACAACGCTACGCAAGCTACGAAACGCTACGACTGCATTTATCTCGTAGCACAAATGATAACAGTGGACAATACAAATATCTTTACATTGTCTAATTTCTCTATTTATCTCCTTTCTGCTATATTTTCTGTGAGCTACATAAACAAGGGATTTATTTGTATAAAAATAAACGTATTTTATGTTGTTTTAGACTTTGTATCGTAAAGATGTTTTATTAATATAACAGATACCCGTTTTATACACGAGATTTATCTCGTATAAATTATTACAATCAATTGCAATAAGTATAAATTATTATTTATTTTTTTTATAAAAATATGGGTTGATATTACATTTGATATGATTATATTTGTTCAATAAATAATTTTGAATTATGAAAGTATTCGTATGCGACGTTTTATTAGATAAATAATTATTTTTTTCAATAAACTTCTTATTACTGAGAGCTTTTTAGAGTCACTAAAGAGAATCTTTAATCAAAAATATTCTATCATTAGGCTTTCCTTCCAAGTTTGAATCATCTTAAATTGATAAACTTTTTGGTATATTTACCCTGTTTTCCCGATGATCGGTAAATATTATTATTAATTTGTTTTCCTGTAACTTTTCGATAGCGATACGATATTTATTTATTAATCAATCAAATTGCGACATGTGCTAATCCTAAATAATAATAATTATATGTAACTATCTGTTCGCCCTGGCTCCACCTGGGTTGTTATATTTTTCCAAAATTGT